>JAOXYB010048924.1:0-11950 GCA_028565635.1 Phoronis ovalis | reverse complement strand
ATATTATCGATAAGATAAGAAATAGAATTTGAGATTTAACCATAAAATGAAAATTTTTAGCGATATAGTGCTAGTGGAAATGTACAGTATGTGGTCCCCTCCCGGGTCACCTTAGACGGTAATGTCACACGTCAGGGGTTACGCTTTAATAACCGCTATGGCATGCTGTTAAAGTAATAATACATGCTATTAGTAGATATGGACCATATATGTGTAGATTAGTCATACATATTCATAAAATTATCGATTCCAAACTATTATGATATATATAATAAAACAATTATCACCCTGTCCTCCTCGCTGAATAAAATTCACTGTATCATCTTGTTTATAACAAAACGTACATATTAAATTTGATATTATTTTTTTATTTCAGCTGTAAACGTAGACGGCTGCAATGTTAAAGGTTACACGACTTGGTCTTTGATGGATAATTTTGAATGGACACATGGTTATACAGAGAAATATGGGTTATACAATGTAGATTTCAACGACTCTAGTCGTGCAAGGAAGCCAAAGGAGTCATCTTTATTTTACAGTCAGGTTATAAAAGAAAATGGTTTTCCTCGTGCATGCAGCAGGTGTTAGACATCCTCTAATTCTGAAAAAAGAATGTTCTTTTCACTGAGATGTGCTAAACGTTTTAAAGATTAATATATTTCGTAGCTATTTCTTTTCTAAAGCTAAGATGCATTGATCACATTTGACTTTTCACACATTTATTACCGGTTATTAGTTATTAACAATATGAATGTGCATGAACTTGATTTCAATGGATCAATTGTATATAGAAGAAATCCATCACTTAAAGATAATTCTCCGTTTATCTCTTTTGCAGCTGTTAACCAACAACTCATGACACAGTTTACAACACAACAATATCCCATGATCTACATATTTTAAAATACCTTTAATGTAATCAAATGAGATTACTTAACACAACAAAATGTTGATAAAATGATTTACATCAGTCACCTGTCGATATTTCCATATTAGTAACTAAGTCTGTTCATTTATTAGAATTGCTGACATTGTTATCGTGTGGTGGGAGTAGAACTTAAGCAACAAAATGGCAACGAAAATGCATTCTAAATATTCTTTATTAATTTACACATGTTTACTTTACCAAACAACAAACTCTCCAAAGTGATGTTTTGTACATGTTACGGGACATGTCCAAAAGGATTTCATGATGGGGGTGCGTTGGGTGCGAATGCACCCCCTTTTGAAATGGGTGTACCATTAATGTAATGTTAACGCACCCCACTTTTGACTGAAATAGTAACGCACCCCCCTTTGAACAGACAGGAAAACACGCGCACCTCGCTGCACCCCCCTTTGGATTTGTTTTACATTAGCACTTAATCTGGGCGTATTGTTACAATAGAGTAGGAGTGGAAATGTCTTTTTTTTATCTTGTCAATTTTTTCTGGCAGCACGGAGACGCGAAAACACCAAACACACCCCCTTTTGAAAAAGTGTCTGATGGCCCTGGATTTCTCTGGGGAACCGCAACATCTTCCTACCACTGGTATCTGAGATAGAAGGGGCGTGGAACGAAGATGGTCAGTTGTTACATAGACATACTGTATATCTATAAATATTGGATTGTTTTATTTATTAGCGTAAAAATCCAGAGTCTGATTGCTTATTCCTGCTTATTGTAACCATATATTATTGCGCTCAGTAAAATACGTAGTGATTTTATAAGTTAATTAGCATGAGATTTGTGATTTGACAATTTTTCGAAAATTAGTATAAAGTTATTTGTTGAAGTTGACTCAAGTGAACATGCATATTATTACATCTAATGTAGCTAGAACATTTTTAGATATTTTATTGTTTTTATGACCGTTCATTCTGAATAGTTCGGTGTTACACATCACTTTGGTCTATTATTCTCCGATAGTTGAAATTTGTTGGCTCTATAGTTTTTAAAGTGAACACCGATTTTGAAAAGGCAAGATTTCATTCATATTTCGATTTGTAGGAAAAGGCCTGCACATTTGGGATATTTTTATTCACAAAGGAGGAAACGTGGAAACACATTTCACTGAGTGGAGATGTAGCATGTGATAGTTACCACAAAATAGCAGATTATGTGGCTATATATTGAAAGAAATTTGGGTAAATCACAAATTTTAAAACGTATATATTTATGAAAAAACACGGCCATAGCTAGATGCCACCACTTTGATAAGCTTAGCTAGCTTTCGGGACCTACTTTTTATGTTCCTAGACATATTAACATCGAGCATCCTCTGTATTTGTTACACACTACTATATTCTTTAGCGCAGGTTTCAACTTACCGATTCTCGCTGTCATGGACAAGAATTACGCCAAAAGGTATACAAAGTCAGCCGGAATCACAAAAAGGCATAGACTATTATAATCGCCTCATTGATACACTCTTGGCGGCAGGTATAGAATCTATATAGTTACATCATATCACTGTGGTACAGAGAAATTTGGGTTATATCATTAAGTAAATTTCAATAATCCTACTCGTCCAAGGATGCCAAAGCTGTCTTCTCTACTTTACAATCAAGTTATAAATGATTACGATCTTCTTAATCATGCATACAACAGGGACTAGCACTCTGAGCGTTCCAAAATTAAGACTTTCTTCCAGAGGTTTGTTTTGATTATAAAGATGGATAATTTTGAAGTGGTAACTGGTTATGCAGAGAAATTTAGGTTATATCAAGTAAATTTCAACGATCCTAGTTGTCTATGGGGACCAGTGGGGTTCTCTATATATTACAGTCAAGTCATAAAAAAATAATGGCTTTCCTTGAACATGCAACAAGTATTATCAGGACCTATACATGTACCTTCTAAGTTAAGGCTGCTCGGAATACCAAGTTGTGATTTAATTAATTAAGGTTTAATCTTTTTTTATCCTCTGCTTTATGTATCTTTACGTAACGTTTTATACTGGTTGCTTTTTGACTTGGTTTGACAGGATTTCAAAATTAAAAAAGCAGAACATGTATTCAATTGAAAAAACAAATGTGTGGGCATAAACGTAATTATTTGATCATCAGCCAACGAACAAAGCAGTATTGTAACATTATTGTAACAGTATTGTAACATTGTTGTAACTCTAAATAGATATGAAACGAATAAGTGTCAGACTTATTGATTACAACTCATTATAAAAGCGCTTGTTAATTAATATCTCTTTTTAACAACCTAGCCATGTTTTGTTGCTGTCACTACTAGTTAGGGCAAAAGTTGCAAAATAATGTAACCTTATGTCTTTGCTAGCTAGAGTACAAAATTTTCTGTTCCAAGCCAGCTGTCAGAATAAAAATATATATTTTTAAGAACAGAGCCACTGTGTGACAAAAAATCGTCAAAATACTGGGATCACCCTTTACAGTAATGTCAATCATGAAGCTGTATGTAGGATTGCATAAAATGCTTTATTTCACATCTATAACTGTTGTCATAGTCTAATTATTAAATTGTTCCATAAATTGTTGTTCAAACATAAATGATTTTCATTCTACTATGTGAAGTTGAGATAGCTTCATAACTTCATCTATGCATGACATTTTGACAGTATGTCACTGTGTTCAAACTTTTGCAAAATATCAATATAATAATTTATTTAAAAATTCATTAAGTTACACGAAAAAATAGGTATGAACTGCAATTACTTCGTTTCATTATTCCTTTTTTGCTAAACTTTTTCTTGCCATTTCTAATGCTCCTTCATAAGTATGATTTCCTCCAATGAATCCAGAAGCATGAACAAAAATACATTGTGGAATGCCACTGACTTTGCTTAACTCTTCATCACGAATACCACGCCACTCTGCTATGATTGACAACCTGAAAGCAAAAACACCTACATGATTAAAGAATTACACTGACAGAGATAACATTCAGCAATACAGTATTTGACAATCCGAAAATCTTTCCACATGTTACAACAGATGGTGCTGGCTGACTTACTGTCAGTGTCGCGATGCCCTGAACATAAAGGTTTAACAACTGTTTTGACTATAAGTAATGTAGTCATTGGCTTCGCATTAACCAATCTACTGTCAATAAAAAATCCCTTAAATCTTCAGAAACAAACATACCTTAAAAGGAAGTTACAGCCTAACAAGACCGAATTGGATTTGTAAAAAAAAACAGCTTAGATAATGAATACCATGCGTTTACACATATTAATAAAAAACAACAATTACCTATTTTCAAATGAATTCAGTCTAACTGGGACGCACTGTATTCTCCATTTTTGACTATTATCCATGTATAAAACATATTTGATTACACCACTGATTCCCAGCTCTTCTTCTAAAGCAAATAAATGATCCTTCCAAGGACATCCACCCTGGTCCAGAACAACGATTTCACCAGAGCTATCCACCTTTAATCCAAGAAAAGCATGATATCATACTTAGTCTAGTAACTGTTAAATTTTAAAATTTACTGAATACATTATTCATTATTATAATATGTTGTATTTTTTTACACAAAATTTGGTAACATTTTTATTTGAGCAATGAGAAACATTTAAGAAGAGAAACCTTCAATGCATCCAAAGTAACTTGCGAATCAGGTGAAATATACAGAAATGGACATTACTATGACATACACCTGTGGACAGTTCTCATTAGTACATACGATACATACATCTTCATATGTATATCTTTATACGGCTACCCTTGTTTACGAATAGCACACTACTTTATGATAATATTTTTATTGAATAGCCAGAAGGTTATACATTATTCACTCCAACATATGTATATGAGAAAAAATCGCTCATGTGCAAAAACACTGTTTATGTATAAAATTAGTTTCTTGGAATATGGGAACTTATGTTTATATACGAATGTGAGAAAATAGCAGTACATATACATAATTATGTTATATTATCGGTAAATGTGTGTAAAATATGTGAAATAACTTATAACACTGCATATCTTACTGTTTGTCTTTTGCTTATGGCTTCTGATACCAGTGTTCTTGCTGGCCACCAGGTTTGTGCATAGTACATGACTCTATCCACAAACTCCTCACCAACCATCTTCATAGCTTTGTGAAAACACCCCTGAAACATATATATACATGTTGTTTTCCTTGTTTAATAGTGATAATTAAATTACTTTTAAGTAAAAGGTTGCATAACATTGTTATAACACTACCTTGTTTTCTATCAGATTTCATCAGATATGAATAGAGAGCTGATGATCAGTTAATCACATGCACTGATCAACTGGTACACAACAGCTCCCCACTGTACAAAACATAAACTGGCTCATTCATCTGACGAAAACTTCAAATGAAATCAAGTCAAAACTTTAAGGTGATTCAGTTTAATTCTGGTTATTTTTTATTACTTTTAATATTATAATGGGTACAATGTAAAGCACATAATTTTGGTAGATACTGTATTTACTTCATGCTTTATTTTATAACTAATCTCTTAACATGGCTAATGATTACTTTAAAAAAAAATGAAAATCTTTACCAATACAATTTAGTACCATTCGAAATGTATGTCTTGACTATTTTAAAAAATGAGTTCATAAAAAAATACAGTTTCTTTCCAATTTTATATCTTTTTTAACTGATGCACCTAGAAAGCTAGTTCCTATAAAAAAATTCTTCTAACATTGTTCTCTTGTTACGTGGTTTTATAAGAGTTCAGTAATAAGAAACACTGCAACCAGTGAACCAGTGTTCTTGGATAAATCCGTCCGTTAGTGTTCCGCACCTTCTCCACTAACGTTTGGACTTAGCCATAGTCAATATGTGTTATATTCCTTCAACTTAACAAGAGCGAAATAATTACGTCATTAAACTTTTGCCAACCGAGATCCATCATCGCCTACCACATCATGAGGAGTCATTCTGAAGCCGGGAGCTTGCTTTTTACTTAGCAGAATATAGATTAAGGTTGGCAGGATAGAATGTTTGTGATCGACCCCAGACTTTAGTGACACTTTATATAGAAATAAACAGGATTAAAAATTCTACTTTTCGAGATACACAAAGATTGACTATGGTTAAGCCCATTAGTTTAGAAGGTACGGAACACTAACGGATGGATTTATTCAGACTGCCAGTGAGCCAGCATTTCACACTTAAGGCCTGGTGAATTGAATCCAGGTATTCAGCAAATATCCTGTAAAGGTAGTAACATGAACTGAGGGGCAGTGACGCAGACTATATAACAGGCGACACTGTAATGTTACTTACGTCAACAATGGCATCAGTTTGAGGATCGTTCCATTTGGGGTTTAGATATCCAACACGTGAACTGAGATTACTTGTGATAAAGTACCTATTTATAGACAAAGATACTACATATGATACAGCTATGACATGAAGTTCACTTTATCCCCATGATTTCATTGCCTGTAACATGAGCATATTGGCCTTGTATTAACATTTCAATGCAAAGACAACTGTTTTATTTATCGTAAACTGAAGAAAGAAAGAGAATAACATATAACTTTACACAATGAGATATTTTAACAATACTGTTTTTCCACCAGGTGTCACCAGCTACAGAGGTTTTTGAGCATTCAGCTAGAACCATGCAGTTATCATTGCTAAAGTAAGCAATCAAATTGTAGATGTGGCATACATAATACTCTATTGTGCAAGCCCAGTGGTATCTGCTGCTAAGTTTGTGAAATAGCTACAAATGTAGCAAAACTGAGAATACAGATTTGATTATTATTCTTCAAAATCAAACAGCATATACCTTGGTGGTTCATCATTTTGTGAGATTCCATTATCGATAGCATCTATCTCTTCTACAAAATTTTCATATACTTTATCATAGATCAATTCTGTCATGTTATCATCAGCAGGCTTTTTAGTCAACTCTCCTATGGCATCATGGCCATAGTGTACATACACCAAGCCTGCGCTACTCAGCTTTGTGACCCATTTCTTCCCTGGTTTTAACGAGTTCATAGTTTCAGAGAAAGTTCTAAAAAACAAATACAGCTTAGCATATGATATTGAAATGTGTGATTTTCAGAGTACTGCCTGTGTATGTGGCATATCTTTCTAATGCATAATGTGAAACTTAAATTTCAAATTAGTTTTATTAGTCGCATCTGTTATTACCTCTGATGGTGGTCAAATCTTTTCTTGTGTGGGTCATAAATACCACCCACATCTACCACTACATCATATGTGTCCAGTAAGCTTTTGTCTCTGGTTCTAAAACATACAGCAAAAACTTTAAAATCATAAATCTGCTTTTAGAGATATCTGGGTAAAGTTAATTTTGGCAAGATTTCAACTTTGTAACTACAGGGGTGTAAGAGCTCTAATTTTTTTTGAAATTTGTCTTATCAAAAAACTAAGTTTTTACCCAAATGGTCCTCTTGATGATTACATAATCATGTGTCAGATATGAAAAATAAATTTTCCGACATAATGTTCAAATTACTGCCTTTCAAAAAATGTATACTTTAGCTGTTTTTATTTAAAAGCTTAAAATTGAAATAAGAACTTTATAGTTCCAGTTGTGCCATATAGTACTCGCGAACTAAATTGAATAAATACACATGAATGATAAAACATTAAGTGTTTTGTTTGGTCGCCAAATAATAACATCGAATTGTAATGATTAAATAATATAATATTGCACAGGAATATTAAAAATTAACAGATTTACCTAATAATTTCTGCATTTTTGTATTCTGGCAACTGCCTTAACAAAAAGCAGGCAAGAACTTCATCACAGTGGAATGTGCCATTGTGAGTACCAATTTTCTTCATTGTACACAGTCTTTTTTGATCACTCATACCATTACCATAGGAATTGATTTTTTGAGATGTGAATTTCAGACGCACTGAAATCAAATATTACGAATATATTTATTAAACTTTTTAGTTTCCAGTGTTTTTATACCACATTTCTTTATGTATACTGTCATGTATCTTCTTCAGGATCTTCTTGCTATGCTTAGCCCTCCAGCATGCACAGATTTTTATGTCATGGAATTTAGTATGTGCACAAATAATTGACACTCTAGTCAGTGCATAGTCTGATATGGGTTTATGAGCTATGGCCTATATATTTATGTACATATTTATCCCTGGGGGGTGTACTTGACAAAAAACTTGGTGGGGGTGTAAACGTGCATAAATTGTGCCGATCAATATTCGCTTATCTTGCTCTAAATAATTTGTTTTCATAAATTGGAAATAGAAATATCAGAAACTATCTATTTTCTCGAGATTAGTAGATCATACTATTATTTACACGACTTTTTGTGCAAATTTAAGCGATACAACACACATCAGTGTATTTTCCACTGAAGTGTTATATTTTTCTTTAAAAAAACAAGAAAACTGCAGAGCCATGCCAGCAGTTTACAAGTATGCACTAAATAAAACACCAATCTCCTCTTTTGCAATATTGCACAAATTATCTACTCAGTAGTTCTCTGCAAGTCTGAAAGCCCCCTTCACTGGCAAACTTTACTTTCACACAGTCAAGTTCAAACGAAATGTGCTAGAGCAACCCGGGGGGGCAGTCAATATGAAAGTGGGTATGCATGTTCCAACAAAATTTCGAGTAAAAAGCTATGTTTTTCAAACCGTTATGCGCTTATGGTCTGTTTTTGGTTAAAATCACGAAAAGGGGTATGTTTTTTGGAGGTGTGACACTTCGTTAGGGGTGTTTTTTTTCCCCAAAAGTCAATTCCTTAAGGGTGTATTTTTTAAAAAAACTCACTTCCTTATGGGGTATATTTCTTTTGCATAACTTCACTTCGTTAGGGGCTTTTTTAAAAAGCCATGTTGGAACATGGGTACCCATTTTCATATTGACTGCCTCCCCCCGGGTAGAGCAACAATATTAGCAAAGCATGTGTAAATTAATGGTAAATTAAAACTCGTATCTCGACAGGATTTAAATTTCTTACAACTAAATATACAGGATGGATGTAAGTTAATCTTGTGTTCTGGCCTCTTCAGTAAAATTGGTTTTGTTAGCATTTATGGTAACCTATAAATTCACATTATTTTATAAAACTGTTGCAGGAGTAAAATTGCATAATAGTCCGATTGTAAATAACTGAATCATTCATTGTTAAAAAGAAAACTGTCTGGTTCATACTTGTAAATAGAGAACTGTCAACAAAGATATTTCAAATATCACAGCATAAAACATACATTGTAAAGTATATCTATACTGCAATTGGCTATTAATGAGTCAAATGAGTCAAATATTCCTTTACGCATCATTCTGACCATTAATGGCGCTGTTCAATTTATGAAGTATTGTTGTCATTTCTTTGTTGCTTCTTACAGAGATTAGAAATATAATTATGGAATTCATGTGATTAACAGATGAATATTACATGAATAATCTAATATGACAATAGGAATAATTCGAAGGAACTTCATATTTTTGAACAAGTAATGGATAAAGAAGGTGAACTGACATCTGAAACCGTCTCTGGTAAGCTCTTTTTCTATTAATTGACATACACACATTTATAGGACTAGATATCTAAATATTATATAAACTACAGTATGGCAGAAAATTACACAAGTGCGGAAACAAATAAATTTTTGAAATATGAATGATTAAAGTCAGATAGGGAAATAACAATAATTACCTACATTTTTTCCAGTATCTTGTAAAACTGAGCAAACAGCAGAAACTATGGCAAGCCTAGAAAAATTGGATTCAAAGGAAAAGCGTTTAGCTGGTGAGCTCAGAAAGTCGCACAATAAAGATTTAGAAAAAGATTCCATCCTTTTGCATGAATTGGGAAAACTATATTCAGAAAAGGTAAAGTCACAAAAAACCTTTCTCATTTTACAAAAGCAGCAGCACTGCATAACTCAGCTCTGATCCACACTAAAGATAAAAATCAGCAGAATGCAGTAAAGGATTATATATTACTAAATGAACAGGAATTTTTGAAATTTGTAACTAAGAAGAACTATTTTCCCGATGATTTGCCAGGAAGCCAATCAGAGGACCACAAAACAGTTTTGAATAAAATAAGATTAAAAATAAAAACGCGAACAGAAATAATTTGGGAGGATATAAAAAGCAATTACAGCATTGATATGAAAAATGATCAACGCATGCAAAAAGAAAAGCAATTAATTAACAAATACAAGATCTCTTCGCATTCATAAAAAATGAAATGGAGAAATTTGTTCGGAATTTGCTCAATACATGTTTTGATATTCTTGGAAAGCCTACAATGAAGTATGCAATATTAGAATTAGGATCCTGGGCAAGACAAGAACTAACTCCATATTCTGATATTGAGTTTGCAATTCTAACAGAAAATGAAGATGAAACCACAAAGCAATACTTTCGAACTTTAACTCATTTATTTCATATATTCGTGATAAATCTTGGTGAAACTCCATTACCTGCTCTTGCAATAAAGACACTAAATGATTTTGATGGACATGATGATTGGTTCTATGATTCAGTCACATGTAATGGTCTTTGTTTTGATGGTTCAATGCCATGGGCTTGCAAAACCCCATTGGGCAGGCCAGATCGTGAAATTGATGGTGAAAATAGACCAGGCACCGAGTTAATAATGATGCCCAGTAATATGGCAAAAATTCAAAACGAACTGGTAGCACTGAAAGAAGGATATCACCTGGCTGACATTTTAGCTACTGTTGACTTATTGGATGGGGATAGTTCACTACTAAGTACTTATATTGAAGCCATGAAACAAGAAACAACAGAAACCAGAAAACTGACATCAAGATCGACATTTTTTAATGACATGCAAACCTATCTAGGGAAAAACAAACTGTATAATCAAGAGGAAGAGATGACTTTAAGCAATGTAAAATCTGAACTATACCGCTTACCAACTTTAATTGCAAGTAATTTAAAGATCTGTCTGGGACTTTCTGGAATCACACCATGGCAGATATGTTCTAATTTAGCAACCAGCAACATAATCATAAAAACAGCAAGCCAAAATATGCAGTTTACAATTTCTTTAGTAACTATTTTACGTTTACAGACTTACCTACAAAGTAAAGGCCAAAAAGATGTTATTTCCACATACCCACAGTTTAAGGAAGCGCTTCTGTCAGAAGAGACTAGGCATATATTTTATTTAGATAACCTAGAAATTCTATTACGTTTGTACTTTACTATAATACCAATGACATACTTTTTCTCAAAACTACTTGAAAGTAAAATAACTCCACATACTCAAACTAGACAAATGATATCTGAGGATTTTTATGCACAATGCTTTATTATAAACTTGGGCAATATGACAAAGCATTGAAACACTGTGAACAGAATGCCATTGCTGGTGATATAGAATCAATACAATATTTAGGTTGTATATCTGAAATGCAGGGTAATAGTAACGAAGCATTAAAGTATCATCTTCAATGCGAAGGAATGCAAAGAGAGTTGTATGGGGACATTGCTCATCCTGACATGGCAGGATCACTCCATAACATTGGAAGTACTTACAACTCTCTTGGTGATCATAATGAGGCATTAAAATATCATCTTCGGAGTAAAGAAATGAGGAAAACATTGTATGGGGACATTGCTCATCCAGACATGGCATCATCACTCAGTATCATTGGGAATACTTACAACTCACTTGGTGATCATAATGAGGCATTAAAATATCAACTTCAGAGTAAAGAAATGAGGAAAAAATTGTATGGGGACATTGCTCATCCAGACATGGCAGGATCACTTAGTAACATTGGAAATACTTACAACTCACTTGGTGATCATAATGAGGCATTAAAATGTCAACTTCAGAGTAAAGAAATGAAGAAAAAATTGTATGGGGACATTGCTCATCCAGACATGGCAGGATCACTCAGTAACATTGGACATACTTACAACTTACTTAGTGATCATAATGAGGCATTAAAATATCAACTTCAGAGTAAAGAAATGAGGAAAAAATTGTATGGGGACATTGCTCATCC
>JAOXYB010048913.1:0-11952 GCA_028565635.1 Phoronis ovalis | reverse complement strand
TATATATATAAAAATAAAAAATCAAAACCCCCTCTATATAACCTTAAGCAAAGGCCAAACCCCCTCATATAAATAAAAATCTAAACTCACTTTGCTAGCTCACAGTATAGCGATACCTACTTCTACAAGAAATATAACTCAGTATTATTATTAGTACTGAACAATACTTCTGGTGAGACTCAAACCCGCTCTAAATACCAGAAAGCAATAAAAAGTCGCAAAACCATCATTAATTCACATAGGTTTGAGTAGACCCAGCCCACCGATTTTTTACTTCTTTTGGTACATGTCTGGTCTTATAGCACCATGTTTGCTACGTAGCTCATTGGCACAAGGAAACCATTGATTTTAACATCCACTTCTAGATCGTAGATCATTATAAAAACAGTGAGCGAAATAATGTCTGGCAAGAACTAAATTCGTACCTTTTCCCATCTCAAATAATCCCATTAATTTTTGACAAATTTTCTTTTAGAAAGGTAAACTTTGTGCAAATCTGTTCTCATTGAGTCTCTTTTTAAGTAAAACAACAAAAAATGCCAACACAAACCAGGAAGAAAAGAACATTTGATGAATATAAGGCGCAGCCCTACATTCAACTCGGCCATATTATAACGCCTACGGTGTGACTACATTTATTATAATTGTGCCCTTATGCCTATCATATAGTTAATAAGAAGACTGAGAAGGACTAGCGGTGCCGTCATTTATTTATTATCCTCATGAGTAAAGCTTCACTGCAACCTGATAAGATTTTAAACTTCACGTTAATCTAGCTGTTAATATGCTACTTTAAGAAAACGAGAATGATACCTAGGTTCACAATGGTAGCCGGTTGGCTATCGAACTCTTCTGTTACAGCCATCATCCGCTCACGTCACCAATGATAAATAAATAAATACTCTGTACAATTAATATATTTGACACATTATAAATGTTAACTGCTTTAATTTCGACCACTAATATTCTGTAGCGTGAACAGGCTACAAGCAGGGCAATGCCTCTGCTCTAGAGCATAACACACTTCAAATATATCTTACCTCTTCCTCCGTAATTACTCCAATTAGGTAAGGAGCCAGAAATCCGATAAAAGCTGACAGTGTGTTACCGATGCCCTGAATAATCCCAGCATATTCCAAGGAGACATCAGCAATGTTTGCACTGTAGTTAACCATGGCACACATTTGGAAAGTTACCGCTAATGTTAACATAGACACCACGGCCACCCCCTGGTCGCAGTCCATGTAGCTGATGACAATAATCAAAGAAGCTGGTGCTAACGAACCTTAAAAAAGAATTGAAAATTAAAGATATCACTTTTTTTCTTCAAATCTTGGTGTACCTGTTATTATTACTTACGTATCCAATGCTAGGGAAATGTGAAACTGGGAAGTTTCCAGTTTGATAATAATTTTGCCGCGCAACATCAGCAGGTAACTCAATCACTTCACATATGTCAGCTACATACATGTGGTATAAGGACACGATTGATGTCACCGCAATAGACTGTTTGCATACACTTGAGGGTGCTGTAGTTAGACCCTTTCAATACCGGCATGCTTTAGAAATATACAATGATTGTTTTTTTAAATCTGAATTTAGGAAAGGTTTAATAAACGGTAAAAAATTAACAAAATAAAAAAACATCTTTAAATAGTTGTTTATGTATCGATATGCTCACAAAAAGGAAGGTATTTCTTAGATCAACGAACCAGAACATAAGATTTTTTTTGTTTTGGTTCGGCATGCGAAGGAAGCGTTCTGTGAATGACTCGTGTGAGCGTACGCAGAACTACGTCATTGTTCATTCACAAAATGCGACATGCTGGGAACGTATGGGTCTGAGACTGATGGCTCCACCAAGTGCATGCAAATAGCTAAAGTCTGATGCCACCGCTGTGAAGGTCCAATAGTCAGAATGTTACTCGATTAACTACAAAATTAAGATTGTTTCTGCTTTTCCTCTTTTGCGCTTTGAAAAAGGAATCGATGTAAATGAGCTTAAAAGAAACGTTAGTTTTTAAATTAAAATTTAACAAATTGTGATGGAATTATTTGTGAATGAACTAAGCAAGAATTTTGTCATTTTGTGATTTGGTATCTTTCCGGAGCAACCTACAAAGTGGAATAGTAAGCATGCCAGTCCGAAAAATTAACATTGAGTAGTTTCTGATCGGGAGCGTCGTTTTAGGATTTATGTAACTACATGTATAGAAGTGGATGGGAAAATCAATAGTGTCCTTATGACACGTATGCAAACATTATTATAGCACTCTTAGAATTCTTGACCAGTTGCCGATTACAATAAGATTGTAATAATATTCTTACCAAATGTAATCATTAGCTTCCTAGTTGCTGTGACACTAAGAAAACCTCTTTCAATAATTTTATCGCTGATAGCACCAGACAAAGTACAACCGATCATTGAACCAACATACGGTATGGTAGAGCTAAAACCGTTCTGGAAAAGGTTAAAAACGTTACAAAATCTCCTTTCTCACATATTTGATTTGATATATTCCGCCCGGGGGGGTACTCAAGCTATTTTTGGTGGGGGTGTGCAGCCCCGTTGAAAATTTTGGATTTGGATTGTATACTTCTTACGTAAAGAAATTCAAAAATTTGGATTACTACCATCAGCTGCTTACAGCAACTAATTTGGATTAATTTTAGGTTTGTATCCATAAAACAATTTTTGGAATTTGGTTTGTATCAGTCAGTTTGCGTAAATATGGATTGCTACTCAAATATTTTAAAATGTTTGATTGCTACCCTTATATTTCACAAAATTTGGATTGCTACCCTTGTATTTCAAAAAATTTGGATTGGGTTTGCTACCGCGGCACATCCCCGTAATAAAAAAACCTTGAGTACCCCCGCCCCGGATATTCCGTCGAATAATAAGTTTCCATGTGCATCGAAACATCAAAAGAGATAAAGATAATTCTTTTAAAATAGATACTTTCGTCTAATTATGAATGCGTTGCACAGATGCGATGCATTTAACAAGAATCAATCTGGTCACAGAAAAGACAGACGTCCTCGAACATTTGAGCTTCGCGTCATTTTCAAAGAAATTCGTACTTTTTTAAAAATACTGTGAAACCAGCTTTTATCATTATCATGTATTTATAATATAAAAGTGTCGACCGTTTAAAAATTATTTGCATTTTTCGTAAAAGTTGAATCTATCTTTGAATCTATCGCGAAGCTCAAATGCGCGAGGATGTCAGTCTTTTCTAAATAATCGAAAGCATTGTTACGTCAACTTTTCGGCCAGACTGAATAGTTCCATATTCATGAATGTGTTTTTTCAATAAGGTCATGTAGTATCACTAAACTAGTGTAATTGTCGCTTTTAGTGTTTTTTTTGGCTAAAAAGTAAATGTGCACTAGGCTAGTACTACATTTGAACTAGAAAAAACCTCTGAGGCACTAAAGGAAAGTTTAAACTTACCGTAGTGGTATCAAATCGCATAACTTCATTTAAATAACTTGGTATATTTGTAAGATATATGAAGAAGCCGAAATCTACTGTAATCATAACAACATATATTGCCCATACAGATTTACTTTTGCACGTAGTCAACCATGGTATTTTCAATGTCTGCAACATAAAATATTTTTGTTTGATTTTTTAAATAACTCATTTAAGTATATATATCCATTGCATCCACTGTCGAAGAGATGATCTCGAGAGAGCTAAGATTAACGCTTACTTAGAAGTTATATATAGCTCAACGTGTGTTTGGAGGAATTTCGTAAATTTTATAATTAGCTGACAATGGAAATTACAAAATCGCCTGCGTCTGTATACTATAACTACCTTCGACCGCCTTTGTGTGTCCTCGGTCGCATTTAAACTTTTCGTGATATGTGCATACTCGGACTTGGATATACGAGGGTGTAATTCGGGACTGTCAAATGCAAAAATCATCCATACAATGAAGTATGCAAGACTAGACACACCAAATATATAAAATATTGATGGCCAACCGCCGGCAAACCCATATTCACATAACACGCCAGCTACCAGAAATGTAATTACTGTGCTGAATACATGACCTGGAAAGAAAAAAAAATAGTAAACAATTGGGTTCAAACACATACCTACAATTCTCTAGAAAGTTACACAATTTCCGTTTTACACAAAGTTTAAGAAACAAATCAAAATGAACATCGAACAATCATTACTGCAAGAGACGTTTAATAGAATTCTATCTTATCGGCATGTTGCTTTGAATAGCACATACATACATATCTAACTAGCTAGAGTGTACTCAAACCGCCAATCTTTATTCACGTACCAATTTCCTACCTTTTGATCCCTTTCTCAGGGTTTCGCACCAAAATTCCTGCTACTCATTTCCTCGGGCTTGATACAAATTCAAGATTCATAAGCAAATATCTAACGTATACATATTTTTCTAACAAAAAAGTAACTTGTAAGCAATTCTATTTTCATAAAACTACTTATAATTCATTACACAAAATTTTACAACGATGTTAAATTTTTCTTGATAATAGTTGCTAACTATTTTGAATTGAAGGTTGCATATAATAGTTTAAACAAATATAGCAGGCAATCCTTTTAACCATGATCAAATGCAAGTTATTTTTTAGAGGTCCAAGTCGTTGTGGGAAATTCCTATTTGCCTGGACTGTGGAATATATATATATATATATATATTTTTAACGTTGGAATATAAGCAATGATTTCTGATTCCATGCATGAAAAGTACTTGGATCGTGCAAGATATGAAACAAACATTAATCCCGAAAGAAAAAAATTGAAATAAAACTCATTAATATGGGTAATAATACATTCCTGTTTTTGCAACCTATCTTTAGCATGAGGTGAAATATCAAATAACAGCTTCAGAAGTCTTAGTAATTTTTAAGAACTCGGTACTATGAATGAGCAGTGCGTAACCGGAATAATTATATATGTTTGTTTAAGCTTAATATTGAACTCTACGATCGAGCCGAGCCCAAGCGCCGTGTCCACGCATAGGGACCAAACGCAATTCAAACATCTCTGAATCAACTCATTTTATTGTAGAAATGAAAATTAGAAAAATGCGTTTTTAGTAAAAAAAAATCGACAGTAACTTTCATATATACCTGCTAGATGTTATACTATACTCCTGGTAATAAAATTATGGCCTGGATTTTGTCCTGGAGGTCCGACTCAAATATATTACTGGTATCCAGTGCGTGAATGGGTTTTTGAAAAAGTCCCTAAATGCATTATCCGTATTTGTTCACGCACAAGTGTACCGATCATTGATTTGAGTCGTCCGCCCGAGGATTTTATTCAGTATCAAATATGGTTCGAATCCAGAGATGAATGCCCGTACATAGTCTGCTCGAGTTCCCAGCAAGTTACGCGAGTCCGTGGAAGTGATAGTTCGAGCAGCAGGAATTTCGGCGCAAAAGCCGGAAAAGGCACTTGAATACTAGGAAACAGGAGCGCGAATTCGGATTGACGGTTCGAGTCCCACTAACATATTGAAGTAAACTCTAACTTGGGTCTAAATACCCGGCCGATGACAAATGACGATATTTGACAAGATGTTATGTCTCCACACGCCGTCTTGTCACGTTTTGCACGTACGTCGGACTTCAAACTAGAATTAAAATTTACCTGTTGCGCATATACTTAGTAACAATGCATAATCTTCGGGCGGTGCCCACCGAGATAAAGAAATCATAAGGGCAGGGAATACTGTTCCCTATAAAAACAAGTAAACAAATCGATTCATTTCACGTTGAGGCAATTATCCAATATTTTGCTATGGTAACAGAAGGTTCCACGACACTGAATAATTTCCCTAAAAGCACCGAAACAGCGAATCTTATAAAAATTGGGTGCATACGTGGCCTAGGTAGGATTCGTACCGTCTAATAGGCGTTTACATGCAACCATTAGGTAAAACACTAAACGTTCTTGGATTTCAATGGTTGAATGTTTGAATTTCTTTACATACCGGTTTGGTCTTTGACCGATGACTCATTAATACTCATGCCCGGGGCACTCACATAAAACGTGGGTAATCATGCTGGTTAATAAAAACGCGTTAAAAGGGTGCTTATTTGAGGAAATATGCGCATAACGCACAATACGCGTTTAGGGTTGAAAAATCAACAAGTTTGAGCACAAAGGGTATAGTTTTTAAACCTGTTCTTTCTTAGAACCTCTTTTGCAAGATGAGTCCTGCTTAGCATACTTGGCTTATCCTCTTCATTCCCAGCGGAACTTAAAGCCTCAATAACAACAATTTCCCTCCATTTGTTCCTGTCTCTAGCTATATTCTGCGCCTCGTTCCAGGATAGTTTACCATCTTTTCTGATTGGATAGTTCTACGCCATGTTAATTGTCTTCGATCTCTCTCTCTCTCTTTACCATGGAGTCCATCTGAGAGCCTATCTTGGGTATGCTAACCTGGGGCATCCTTAGCACATGTTCGAGCCATCATAGTCTTCGGCTCTTCATCTCGATGATGATACTTGCTGTTCAGCTTTGGAATATAAATCTTTGTTAGATATCTGTTTAGGTGTCCAAAAAAGATATAGCTTTACATCCTGGTCTTGCATAGAATCTTGTTTAGAGTCCAAGTTTCATGGGAAATCTTGCTGTTTTCAGCTTATCGAAAAAATTCTTTATTAAATAATGTACCAATTAACGTTTGAATTTTGAATCTCCTCAACCATTTCTTTATAGTCTTTAACGAGCATGATTACTCACGTTAATTTGAGTGCCCCCAAGGACGCATAATTTTTATGCACTATGTTCACTTTAGGATCAAGATTTTACATGGTCACATTTAAAAAGGTAGAAGTTGTAAGCATAGGTCTGGTGGCGCCACTATACTTTCAATTTAACTGCCAGGTGCACTAAACTTGTTCTCTTTATGGGAGGGTAATTAAGACGTTTAGACTATAAATGTGACACGTTATACATCCGCAGTCTCAGAATTAAATTATTGGATTGCACGTATGGCATATTTGCTAGACATATCCAGTATCACTATGTAAACTTGTATTTGTAGTGTATATTTAATACCGTAAATAATACGACACTTACTGCGGCCATGCCTCCCAAAATTCTTAAGGGCATCAAATATCCATAGTGAGCGTCGGCTGCCACTGGAGACAAGAGTGACGTAATACCGCTAATAATTAAGGCACTTGCGTAAATTCTCTTGGCCCCAAACTTTGTAGCCAGCCATCCAGCAGGTACTTGACTCAATGCATAACCCCAAAAAAAGGAACCTAATACTAGACCTTGGACTTCTTTATCCCACTTTAACGGCCCATCCTGAAATATAGTCATAATTAAATCGCGGTTCTAATTATTTGTATTGTATACAAAACGTAAGATTTCAATATTAAAGCTGGCACAAGAGGCATGAAGTTACTTTTTATTTAGTATAATTCTTGTTTTGTAATACGTAAAATTACCCCATCACAGAAAAGATTATGCTCAAAAATATAATAAAGAGCTACATTATATTGAAAAAGTGTGTGTTCATACCATACCTTAGTATGAGGCGCGCTACTTCCAGAATCTGCATGACAGACAGGTAAAGTGGCGTTGAAATTATCAATTTGCTTGTCGTTTCCTCGTTCTCTTACGTAAGTATGGTTGACCATGCACACAATCGCAACACTCAAGTTGTTCATAGAAGAGTAAATGTTGGCAACGGCAAAAAGTGTTATGCATGCCAAGCCAAATCTTGTCGATGTCCAAAATGATGCTGTAAGTTAGATCTGATGATCAACATATTGGGTAGATACTAAGGTATTTTTTTATAACGCTTCTTAATAGTAAATGTTACAAAAGCATTGACTAGGTAGATTAGATGGTCAACATATTGGGTAGATACTAAGGCATTTTTTAACGCTTCTTTTAATAGTATTGATTTGGTGAACATAGTCGGTTTTAAACATCCAAACAGAGAAAACCTGTAGAGTTACATATTCTATGAAGACTAAGTCTCTGGTCAACAGCTAAGTTTCCTATTCTTTTCGCTCTGCTGCTGAGACCTGCTTTTTACAAAAAAAAGCAATTAGTTTATTATACAAAAGCATTTAAGCATGGCGTTGAAAACATATTCTTTCTAATTACTAAAGGTAGGGATAGTAAACTTTAAATTTAAAGGAAACAAGATAATAAAATCACCAATGGTATATCATAATAATTATACTACTTATGCTAAAAATATCTTTCATAACCTCATTTTATTTTATTTTTCCTGAAACCTATATTTGATTGTGCCCCACAGGATTAAATCTACTTCCAGGCCGAGTTCTTTTAGAAAGCGAAGAATACTCACAATTACAGTTATTGTCACTTTAATGTTACTTGATCCCAAACACTTTCCAGAAAACTATATAACCAGATATTCACACAGATTTAAGTGGAGAATTAAAATTAATTAAAGTGACACATTTATCTACCCTAATGATTTCGGGAAACATTTAAAATCAAGCATTTTAACAATAATCATCTTATACTTTTATTGTCCACAAATTAGAAGTTCCACTTTTTATATATAATAAGCAGGATGTTAGGACAAATTAATAATGATACTGAATAGGCTTTCCATTGGAACCGCGGCCTAAGAGGAATTTTTATTAAAGTACTTAAAGTGTCCCTGAGTAAGTGTTCCAGAAAAACAGACGGCTCATTTCCTTGAAACTTACCATGAACTTTATCCTGATTAACTTATCTTATCTTTCAATGCTTTTACGTTTAGAGATTCAATTTAATGCCTATGTCATTCAGTACTTTTTAGCATGGGTTCCTTTATAAAAATAAGCAAAATTAATTGTGAATTACAGGACATCATAGAAATGGACATGTCAGAAAAGTTGACCTATGGGCCCCTTAATAATCCCACTGATACTGTGTGAAAGAGTGCAACTAAATGAATTCGTTCTGCCTTTCTATGCACATGTACATTATGAACATGCAAAAAAGTAAGCAATTGAGTGGTTTATTTTGTTCATATTTAACTTTACAGAAATAGAAAAATATACATCAATTACTACTAAAAGGGAAATTTGTCCGGTTTGCACTTGTGATTATAAACTATGAAAAACATTTTAAATAAATATGTTCACTCATACAGGGTAAGAAATAACGAATTAATTTTATTCTTAATAAACACATTCACAATGGACTCCACTCACCACTTCTATATGCTACCTATTTCGTATTATAATGAATAAACTTTCTGCGACCAGATCGAAACTGATAATAAGTAACGTCCAAATATTGCATTTATCAAATCGTGTCATTTTTAGAGGTGTTTAAAAGTATTTATTGGTTCAGGTAGTTTAAAATGTTTCAAAAATTATTTTTATTTAAAAGTCGAGATATTTTGCGGTGTCTTTTTTTCGTGTGTTGTATTCCCATGGCCAGTAATTGGCGTTGTCGCATTTAAAAAGGTAAAAGGTTGAGACTAACTTTGATATAACTTTTCATTCGTAACTTCGTACCAGCAACATAATTTATATTGCAGTGAATTAAACCGAAATGACCAACATCTAGGTCTAAAATTGGATACCTACACAGCAAAATATAGCTGCATTTAATGTATTTCAGATGGTATAACATGTTTTCCAATATATCTTGCGTTCCACTAAGTTGTTCTTACAAAAATGACATTTTGAGCTTTAGAAAGAAACAGAGATATTAAACTAAGGCTATACACTGTAGGTAAACGACTATGCAAAATGATTTTCGCGAAAAAAGACAATTGTGAACTCGCCTTTAAAAAGCTATACACTCAATGCTACTGCGTCAACCGACGAAATGACGAACCAAGCAAATATGTCAACTTCCAAACCAGTTTGAACAAACAAATAATTTAACACCCCATGACATAAATAACGCGATATATAAAAAGGTAACATCAATATTTAGCAAACTTACCAGTTTCCTTGGCTGTTGAAGGTTTCGTCTTTGATAAGTTAACGTCGATATCTTGCGGGCTTCTTACAGATGTAACTAAATGACTCGTAGGCACTTGCTCAGACATTAACAGCCCCTGATGAGACGTATTGAAAGCGCTTTTCTGGACATTTACTTGAAAGACGTCAGGTGATATTTCTCCAATGTGTAGAGCGTTATTTTTAGGCATATTAGGGCAAATGGAAGGAATTTCAGACATTTGCATGCTTTAATGATAATATTAGGCAGAACCTAAGCACAATAACTCTAGAGACCCGGTAACAAAAATGCAACCGTATCTCAGCTTAAGTAGCTGTGCTGATAAACGGCGTACGTGTTCTTTGTACAGCTTATCACAGCTTATCACTACAGCATAGTAACTTTGAGTTCATAGTACTTAACACTGAGTTATGCTGCTTCCTGCTATATATCATATTCAGCTTTAATTTATAACGCTTATAACACTTTGTTTTTTTCCAAATCGAGTACATGTACTGTTTCGTTGATTAGATAGTATTGTATAATGTAATATCATTCCTGTTTAAGGATTCGAAATACAAAAAAACACTGTTATTTGACTAGAGGCCGTTCAAGTTGGCTAAATGACAGGATTTGTACCACCAACCACCATTTCCACCGTAAATATTAGCACACTTACCAGTAGACCGCCCATCATTATCTTGGCTTTGGTTGTACATTTTTGTCCTTTGTTGTAAATCAGTGAGTCACCTAGAAATATGTTTTGTGGAATGAGCTACTAAATGAGGCGAGGTTTTGTGAACAAATGCATGTTTGCATAAGCAGTTGTTAGTAGTAGGGTGCCCACTATGGGACATTTTGCACCGGTTAACCCGTACTGGTTGACCCGAACACCATATATTTCAAATGTCAAAGGTCATGACCTTTTGTATACATTTCGTTAGAGGGCATTAGTGCACAGAAGTCAAATGACAAAAGTCATGACCTTTTGTACAAATTTCGTCAGACGGCATTAGTGCAAAAATGCATAACATACGCATGCGCACACATATTTAATAAATGTATCAATAATTAATAACCATATGGCAAAGTGTTATAATCTTTAGTTATGTGCCTTTTTTCATACGTCATTCGAAATGTTTTACTTTCAGGCACATTAACTACATAATGTTTTAATTTACATGTTTTAATTTTTCGTTTTTTAGTATAAACTGTTGTATTATCATAGCCACTAGGTGTCACTGCTATGAACAAAGCAGTTCGCCATCTTAGATTTAATAAAGCTACATTAAATTTATTGACTCTTGTCTATCAACTAACACAACATGGTGGCAGCGGTCTAGAAACACGTCCGAAGTGAACACTAATCAACATGTCTGATACAGAGCAGAATGAAGAAGCTATAGTGCCAGCCAGTGCGGCGACAACCTATATATTGTCCAATGATTTAAACGGCATTAAACCGCCATGCTTCCAATGGGACCGGACCGATCTACCGCAGCAGTTTAAACATTTTAAACGGTATTGTGAACTGTTGATAACAACAACAACCTATTCCCAGAAATCCGGGCCAGAAATTGTCAATTACATATTACTATGGATGGGTCCACAAGCATTAGACATTTTTGACAATTGGACTCATTTAACAGACGCTCAGAAAACAAATCCAGCCGATATCTGGGCAGCGTTCACGAAATATTTTGAACCAAAATCCAACTTCCGTCTTCCCTGAAGAACCAATTGATGTTTTCCTGACCAGACTCAGAACTCAGGCACAGAAATGTAACTTTCCCACTCCTGCATTAACGGATGATAATATCCTAGATCAGTTGATCAAAGGTGTATTCCATGCACAAGTACGCAAAAAACTGTTAGAACAAGACCCCACAAAGCTCACATTAGATAAGGCATTGGACTATGCTAGAACATTTGAACCAACCCAAGTGCAACTAAAGCAATTTGAGAATCCTGTTGCAGTTCATGAGTTCAGAAATCAACATAAATCAAGATAT
>JAOXYB010048891.1:0-11954 GCA_028565635.1 Phoronis ovalis | reverse complement strand
ATATACTCAGGTGTAGAGTAGGTACACATGCTCGTGATAGGTTTGAAAAATGACTTTAAACAAATTGAAAAAGCTCCCAAACAAGACTATGGACGACCCTCTAAGCTAAATAGTTGCAGCAGGACAACAAGAATTAACAATTAAAAAGCTGGATTATTTTTCAGCCCGGAACCACTCCTAAAACCGCCATGGAACATCCCTAAGTAGACATCCCTCTAAAAATAAGACTTACATCGCGAAAATTTTACCTTAAGCAAGATCAGGTTAAAAAACTAACCCCATTTTGCTCAAAACTACCAACTTTCCTACTTTAAGCTCAATCCTCAAAAAAGCACCCTTTTTATGCCATTTTGGTAACGAGCATGCGTACCCACTGAGATTATATCTGAGTGCCCCTCGGTATTTACCAAATACGAGCATGCAAATACTAGCAGAGTTCTTTGAGCAGCGTCGATCTCGGGTGTAGGATACATGTCTTTCCATTCCAATAATTCGCAGGTGTTGTGAGAGGTGTAAAAGATAACAGGGGATTATGGATAGGAGGACATGATATGCCAAGCGAAGGCCAGTGGGTCTGGGTATATGACGACTCACGCATGACGTTCACAGCTTGGGATGACGGTAACAAATTTAAACTGCTATCTATAACAAACGCAAACTAAATTTTCAAAGAAATTAAAAGAAGAAAGAAAATAAAAGATATATCTTCTTCATAGCAAATATTGTCATTTTTTATATTACGAAGAAGACTATTTTCAAAATTAGACATTAATTGTTACACATGTACGCTGGATTGTTTAGTCAGGGTACAATCTCGCTCCTCTGGTAGCCGCTTTGGGTCGCTGCAGTTTCCACGTAAACAGCACGTTGCGCCATTGAGATCTATATAGACTATTCATTGTTATTTTTAAAAACTATTTTTATGTTTCACACCAGTTCGTATTTATTTAATCAGTCTCAAAATTTCGATTAAGTATAACAAAATACATCAAAAATAAAAACAAATTTTTTAGTTACTGTATATAATTATAAATAACAGTGAACACATACAAGAACAAATAAATGAGTCCGAGCCACGTTGCTAATATTTTGTCTCGTGTTTTACAGATGGTCCTGATGATGCTAAAAAACATTCTGATTCTGGAGAAGATTGCTTGGAGTTGTACTTTGATAATCGAGGTAATCGCTGGAACGACCAAGTATGTAACAGCCAAGTAAATGGTTTCATCTGCCAGAAACAGCTCAAGTAAAGTTGCAACGAATGAAAACAGGATGCTAAAAATATTAATAACCAGTGATCAAAGTATCGAATGCTTATGCCCTTTGCCAGTTCTAGAAATTCCCAAAATTATAATGCCGAATTGCTGCCAGTTACGTTAAATACAAAGGTTTAAGAAACCTCCCTCGCATTTACAAATAAACTTTACTTAGAATCATCATCGCTTTAAACGTAAATGAAAATTTTATGATATTTGCTTATTAATTAAATAAGTTCGTCAGTTTTTTTATATAACATTACCTAACATAGATAACGTAGATGTGGATTGTTTTCACTTCCACCGGCAATGCAAGTCTGCTTATAGTCGCTATTGTTAATTTTTGTGACTCTTGTGTCGCCACCTGTGTCGTGGCATAAAATGCACTCTATAGCAAAAAAAATATTGCTAGAGACGAATAAATAAATTTTTTGGGAAAAAAAATGTGTAACTTACAAGTAGTTTCGTACAGCCCATGGTAACATACTAATGTTTATTACTCCTTTTGTATTGTTTCATAATTATCAAATATATACATTCACGGAGAACATAAATACACGCACTTTAAAACTACTGTACTAATTGACCAAATATACATTGAGTGAATACGGTGTGAATACACTAAAACGCTAATACATTGTTCATCAAATACTATTTTTACATGGTTTTCCTTGTATAAGGTATGTAATCACTTAACTAAAAAGTATCCCACAATATCAAATGACTGAATTCATTATTGCAACAGGTATGTTTTAATTATAAAGTAAACAAGATTAATGTTTAAATACTTTCAACTAATTAAACAAACTAACAAACGCTTTCTGAACAATGAGGAAAAAGCGCAAAGCATATTTACCGTATATAATAAAATTTAGGCCAGTGTATATCAGAAAAATCAAAATTGCTTCCATCGACAACCAACATCATAATAGGTAAACGCGTTTATCTGTTGTTTTTTTTTCTTGCAATAACTGGCGTAATCTTACTTCTTGTAATTGTTTTATTTTATTTCATTTTTTGTTTTGTTTGCGAAGAAAATTCCAACATATACGCATCCACTCAGATTAAAATTAGAAATTAATTTAATGTGTTATACAGACTTTATATCTATAACTTATACAATAACATATGTATTAATAAGCTGGCAGATTTAGCACGATTGGAATAGTGGGGGAACAGTTCCGTGTGGCGGGTTTATAGTTAACAAGCAAACAGGCAGACACTTTTCGTGCACAAATTGCGAACGGCGTTGCTTTAGCAATACTGTATGTACATTTTAATTTGACTAGTTGTATTTAGCTTCTTTTCACTGATAAACTTTATTTAATAGCAATGTACGTCATGTTATGTTACACCTGTAATAGGTTACATATTAAGCAAATCTTTTAAATAATATGTACAATCTACACGGTATCTACATTTAAGCTCCATTTATTTCTTTCATGCTTAATCTTTAAACGAGAATAATTACTTTCTTGTTTGCTTTCTTATGCTGGACTACCTTTTCAAATGGTCTTTATCCCGGCTTTCATTCATGCATTTACATTCAATATTTATATTTTATATTTCTCTTACGCTCAAGGTATGTAACAAAAAGAAAAATGTGGCATTGTAAGAAAATTAAATTACATGTTTTGTTAAAAGTTTATGCAATGTAACAGTACAAAACAATAAACTGTTATCGGTACAAAAAGTAATTTCTCGTCTATTGTAGTTAGTTTTAATTGGCATTTTATTCCTAGGCAAATGTGGGGGTCAAACGTCTAGTGAATCAGCAAAACATAACCCCGTTGCACAGCAAAAAAATAAAAGTATTAATCTTATCAAATATCCTCATCAATATCGCAATACATTTAATCAAAAGGTAAGCAAGAATTTCCATCGTTTCGATATGAATACATTTATAGTTATTGAATGAAATCCATCTTAATCTCTGCCGGGGGCTACACATTGTAAATATTTCGGTTCTTTCCGAGTTCTTCCTTGATAAAATATTTACTGAAGTAAAGGTAAAAAATCAATTTCTTTGTTACTGCTAAAATATACAGTTTCTTTGATTCAGATAAACAAGCAAAATTATATGCTAGCTCGTTGCCTGCGAATTATTTATAATTCTGTAACATACAATCTGATACTGTACTTTAGTCAACGAAAAATATATCCTACCAAATTGGGTGCCTCAGCAAGATTAGTGACGTCACTCTACAATCAGATTTAGAAAAGTATCATATAGTTACGTGCCATGAATGGAAAGGATTCGCGATTATAGACGGGCTATGTATACGTATAAGAAAATCGTTTCTGCACACATCAGTGAAAAGGTAAATTCGACTAATAAACACGTTTCATAAGAAGAAACTACGAAGTGCTCAGCCCGCTTATAGGGGTTAACCTCAATACGGAGTAAATTTAAATTGAAATGCAAAGTATCAACTGAAGGTCATAATTTATTTAAAAGGTTTCAGCTTCGGTCAAGGAGTAAAAATTGCCACCAATACATAATGGAAGCGGACGCGGAAAATCTACTTAAATCACTTAGGTAAAGGTTAATAAGTTATGACAACTATATATCTACTGTCTGCTGCAGTGTTTGATTAACATACTGAACATAAGTGTAAGCTTCAAAGTACACTATGGTGATCGAGTCAAATTGGGACAATGTACAGCGACAGAAACTATAAATTAAACCAAATCTAAAGAAAATGACAAAAGCGAAAAAAAAATCAGAGAAACAGTTACGGAGCAGCTGAAAACAAACATACTGGTTTTCTTCAGAGTCGTCTTATATTTTGTAAAACGAACTTATCATTGTTTTGAAAAGTGTGGATGTCATTGACAGCGAGATAAGGTATCTTCATTCGAAACTATTATTACTTGTAATTGTTGACTTTGTGACGAACAACATTCTTTTCATGATAGAATAGACTATTTCATCCGTGAGACTACAGCTACCTTATAAATAAGAAGACATGCATCTTATTTGTCATTTTATTAAGTTACATCAAATGACAACAAATGAGATACTTGCAAGAAATCAAACTTCATAAAATACAAGGCAAGATGTCAAGTTCATCAAAATTTGAAAATTATCTTGAAGATTTTACGAAGCGTAAAGGACACTTTGAAATAAAATTTGAGTCAAAGGATGACATTTACAAACGAGACAACGGCACAAGTTTGCCTAGCGTGCGACGTCATTCAGCAAAATCTGCTGATGGGATTTTGGTTTATCCAAGAATCGGCAAGCTAAGGACTAGCTATCCGGTAACTGTTGATTTTCCAAATCATTCCTCCTCGTCTGTTACTGGTAGTAATGTGGTGATAACTCAGTTGTATGACAAGCAGTACGTACCTACTTATGACACGAGTTCTGAAGTCAAATTTACTTCAATTAGTGCACCAACAACTTCTTCAAATATGTTACATAGACCGGTATTTAGAACTCAGTCAGACACGACAGGAAAATCTAGAACTGAAAATGTACAAAATACGTATTCAAATCCACGAAAAAAATTGCTAAAGCGTATTTCTAGTACCAATTCTATGCCTGCTATCGGTGAATACCGACCACCAAGCGCGTTAAGTGGTCGTATGAGTGTTGATAGTGACAAAATGGATAGAAAATATATTAAAGAAAAAACACAGAAAACCTCATTATGTTCAAGTAAACATTTAGATGGAGATACGACTGCTTCTCCAGTTTCTACTAAAATTAAATCAAGGAAAATATCACAGTTAGCAGCATTTGCAGAAATAAATGGAACTCGCGTAAACAACGAGAGATGCAGAGTCAAGGATAATTCAAGTTGTCAATTGTTCTGTGAAGACTTTACCAGTAATAACTCTAAAAGCAATTCAAAGAAAACACTTGGAAAAAAACAACAGATTGCTGACACTGATATGGTTTCACAGACTAATGAGATGGAGATGGACATAAATGCACTTACAAACGGTCAAAAATTAGCCTATGAGAAAAACTGCCCAGTGAAATTCACAGAGGAGATGCGATCTGATTCATCGGGGATAGAATCTGAAAACTATCATAGTAACACACAACAGCTTGAAAAACTAGTACAATCTTTTCAAGAGGATAATAATAATAATATTAATTACAAATCGCCAGATTTTGTTTCGGATTTACAAGTGCAGCGAAATGTGGGTAATGAATGGCCGAGATACGATCAGAGCATGGTAAAGAGAGACAGAGTAGATGGCAATGAGAAAATAGTCGAATCTGTGGAACGTGCAAAATTTTATGGGAATAATTTTAGACATGTAGATCCGGTGACTTTAGAGAAGTGCACTAGATGGATGGATACATTGCCAGAAAAGTTTTCAGGACTAACAAACTGTATTGCGGTCGTATATGAATCCAGTTAAGTTCCCAAGTATTTAGATAAAATGTTTATAATTTGTACAGGCTTTGAGAAAACAGTATTAAATATAAATTATAATAAATACATTATTTTTGTGGGATCACAGAACGCTCAAGAAGACAGAAAGAAAGATCTTGAGACTATCTATAAACTTCCCGGATAAAATATTGATAGTCACTGAAAATTGAAACAAATTAAATATCACGAGAGAAACGTGTAATTTTGTCTGATTGATGAAGCCATGTGCTCTGTCAAACTGATATTTTTATCTAAATGCATGGTCTTGTCAATTTTTTCTTAATGATAGTATAATTAGTTTGCCTATTGTGGTATTTAGCTGACCGGTGAAACTTTACGACGGAAAATGGATTTTTTTAGGTTTTCTTTTAAAGTGTATAATGTATACGTAGTTAAAAATCTTATATATACACAATGTTTCCCAAGAAGCCTCGTTTTTTTGTTAAAGTGTTTGACGTAAACATTTACATTCCTTGGGTAAGGTCTATTTTAGAGTCGTTGGTCAATATTTACATCTAGAATATCTTTTCAATACTTATCTTTTATATCATATATCTTATATCGCATGCTCTCTAAGTTCGATTTTACACTATTTGTCCATTACTGTCTGTGTAGCAAATATCCGGGGTTGCCTCAGCAAGTAGTAATAATATTTAATTATTAACCGAGAGTGCAACAAAGCAAAATATTTATATCGCCAAACGTACAATAGTATAACTGAGATATCTGTGTAGGCAGCTGAAATGGTAATTTAATGCATAGTATTTTAATTGTATAATGCTATTAAAACAGTTCATTGCTTTAATCGTCAAGATTAAGCTAATCCTTATTTTACTCTGTGACGAAGAATATTTATTAACTCAGCTGGTCTGAGTTAGATAAAATTAATATCGAAAACATATTTTTGTACGTGGAAATGTTTGTACTACTGGATGTAGTCCAGTTACAACATAAAAGGGGTACAATAGCTGGATTGTTGTCTGTATCATTGGTAAAATTTATCCCAAGGCTGATCGCCAATAGATCAAATTATTAATTTCTAAGATTATACTCATAAATGCAATGAAATACTCATACCGATATTTTTTATGTTTAACTATCAATAAAAATTGTAATTTCTATTTTGAATTTTGTGTGTTTGTTCTTTCTCACCTTTCTTGGTATCCATCGCCAGAGATATAAGATCATTGATTTTTGAGATAAGAGTTAAGTCTTTATAGTAATTGTTTAACGAGGAATTAGTTTTTGTGACATATTTGTGGCTACTTTTCAGGCAAAATTACATGCTGGAATGAAAATATCGATTCCTTATTCTGAGGTAATATGGTAAAATTAGGACTCCTTCGCGTCTATATTTTTTACCACTACTTAGGTTAATCGGCCACGTCATATTTTCGACATTCCGTTTTTCCGAAAGTGACTATTTCAAATTGGAAATGAAATGACATTTTCCTACTCTTTTCTACCAGCAAATTCAGCATTATATTCTATATCTATGTGTTTTTCGTCATGTCGATTATACTTTAAATTCGTCACAATTGTATTGTTAGGATCAGCAGACTTGAATAAAATTCCTTGGTTTTATATTTTGGAAAAGGCATTCTTAACGTCTGGAATTGATTGGCTTCAGTCAATTTTAGGTAAAATTGTATTTTTTGTCTTTACGTTTATATATACAGTTACTGTTTATCAAATATAAAGGATATTCTTTAAAAATGGAAAATAAAGCCATGAAATATAAGTATAAGAATAATTAATATAACTAATCTGCATCCAAGATATTTTATCCTTTACTGCATATACTATTGGAGATTTTGAGAGACTTTTAAGGGTTTTTCTGTTCATATGCGTAATATAAAATAGGCGGAAATGAATGACTGCATGATATATAGAAAGCATATTCTGAGCACAGACATGCATAACATACTGTACTGTTAATTACTTCCAGAAATAGCAATCAAATATTTTTAAAACGAAGATTAGAAATTTAGCCTCTAACTTTTGTGGCTATTCAAATTATTTAATTATATCTTTTAATTATCATAATAATATTAATAATGAATATGAATGCTATTTGCTGTTTACGACTTATTTTGAATATCTGTAATATTCAGGACCTAATGAACTCTTAGACTTTTATTTTCGTCCGTTTAAAATTGCCTTTGATTGTACGCAAAATTAGTGTTGTTATCTTAGATGCTGAATAGTAAAACTGATAGAAAAAATAACAATTTTAAATTACATTTTCGAAGAAATTTCGTACTGACGTGTTAGACGCCTATTCTGAGCAAGTGTGTGCCGGGGCTAATGAAAACTTCGCCGTAAATTAATTACTATGACAACATTAGGGTGTATATCATCCTAAATATAGAGGAATGAATACTTTTGGCATCTTAACGCTAAATGGCTTCCAGTTTACCAGAAATGATTCATCAATAATGACTTTAATTAATCGTATCAACATTTTATAACAAAATTTGTCAGAAATGATACTGAAATTTAACTACTAACGCCAAAAATAAACAGAAACTCCAGAATTTTGGTGAATGACATTTATGTATTATTATGCAATATAGCTTCATTAGACCTTTTTGAACCGACTGATATAAACGCTTTAAAGATAATTTGTTATCATAATCAAAGTACTATTTTCCAAACTGGCCGTACTAGACTTTTGCAAGTGTATACTTTGGACAGGTTATCTTTTATTTGCATTAGTGATGAGTTCATAATATGGGATTGTAATTTTATTTTTATTATTTCACTTCATGGTAATATAACTCTATAACTGTTAATGTTTTACTGTGAATGGCGAATAATTCAAACGTTGAACTTTTACAAATCGATGAATTAAGAAACAAAAATCCTTACTAAACAATTTATTGCAGAACCACTGCTGTTACTGGAAAAAAATATTATTTATTAATTTAAGTTAGCGTTATGATTTAAGTTGTAATTGGACTGCGTAATGAATTTTAAAATACTCCAGGGAATCCCCACGGAATACGCCCCAGCGATATATTTTGAAAGTCAAGCATTGCTGTCTGTTTTGCTGTGATGTCATTAGAGTTGGATTAATATAGAATAAGCAAACATTTCATTAAGTTTTCTTTAAATACTTCAGAAATCGTTCTACTCCGATCCCCGCAATTTTGTACCAAAACAAGCTATAATAGTCAAATTAATACTTAAAGAAAATCGAATTAATTTGTTTTCCTATTGTGAGTTTCTTTTCAGTAAGACTGTTAGATGTTACTTACACCAGCAGGGCCATTAAAGATCATAAAATTATAAATAGCGATCAAAAGTCCTTGCCTTTGTCCTATCAAGTTAAATATAAATATATTTGTTTTTTTATTTGCACTTTTGTCTGGTTAAATAAACTACATTTGGAGTCGATAGGAGTTCCGGAATTCCTAGGCCGGAATAAGAAAATAGAGTTTACAAAAGACTACCTAGCAGTAGAAGCAATACTCAGAAAATGATGCCAATAAGTTTAATCAATAGATTCGTGTTATGCCTTTTTTATCGTAATGCAAAGAAATAAGATGATTTTTTTTTTATACAAAAGATGGCACACTGTCACAAACAGTGCCACTTATTGGTAGCGTCTCAAATATTGAGCAGGAGCTTCCCCCAACTTCCCAATTTAGACTATTTTGAAAGCCTTCGTAGAAGCCAGGAATGAAACTGTATAAACCCTAGACGACGGAGAGTCGCAACGTTTTCGGGACCATTCACCGTGCGACAAAGGCAGCGGGAGAGGTCGTGTATGGTTCGTGCTAAAGACGGGACACTAAACTGGACAGATCAGCCGGAAAGTCAGCGATCGATGTTCAGATGTGTCACCAGGACACACGCTTCCGACAAAAAGTTATAACCAGTACTTCTTTAAACTCTACCTATTACGATTGCTAAAAAAACAGGTGCTTATAATTAGTATACTCAAAATTTTATAATAATATTGAGGTAACTGGATTCATGTAACAGATTAAAATATTGGATTTAGTTGTCACTATCAAATTAGTTTTATAAATTTACATGAAACTCCTTATGAAATTTATTAACATAAAAAACATTTGCCTTCGTAATCCGTCATAAAAAATGTACGAATATTTGTTAGTATAGCGACACCTATTGAGCACATGTAAAACTTACCTTACGCGTTTATATCATTTGTGGATAGATATCGCAATACAAGATAACTTATTTTTAATATTTTTAAAAGTACTTTAATTTATATTGCTTAGAATGATGACCTAGGATATGTGGTCCGTTTCAGCATCTACAAAGTTAAAACCTATACCACGATATTCGATTTGGCTGCTCGATTTTTGTAATAACTTTATTAAGAAAATTATATCTTCCATTCTTAAATGATACGTATATACTAAATAAAAACTACATAGAGACATGTTACAAGTATATTTAGCATCTTTCTGATTAGAATCCTATATAAATACATTTCTTCTAAAACTGTTCTTAAAAACTGAGATAAATTTCACTTCGTATAGTTCGGTGTTTTGGAGAATATTTTGCCCGGGATATTTTGATTGTCCTAAACGTTTAATTCGTTATAATCAAATTCTTCGCCCATTCATCAGAAGTACCCAATGAGGATAATTTTTTCCGGGATTTATATAGCAAATCTATGGTTTAGCTTAGAAGACCGCATTTGTTCCCCATTCACCTGCAATCTGAGTTTTTTGTAATTCACCAGCCAGTTAAATAAGCGACAATACAGCATTGCCACCTGAAAAAATCTCAGCTGTCAGCTGAAATTAGAGGAAAAAAAATGTTTTTTATGGTTAAATAAATCATCTGGTGCATGGCGTTGTTTTTGAAAGTCAGATTTGCTCCTCCTTGCCAGGTAGATGACCTTTTTAAGGCTTGCCAGCCAGTCAGACTGGTCTTGGGAACAGATATTATGGGGAACAAACTCGGTGGGTGCTTCTGATTCATTATGAAATGGAGACTGTGTCATTTTCCCCACACTCACACCGCTGGAGTACATTTCTTGAGTTACTACGATCGCGACGTGGAGCTTGAATAGAGTAGGGACATCATGCAATAATTACAGATATTATTCTGATAGTAACGGGTCTACATGACAGTATACGCCTTGTTTAAAAAACAATAAGATGCTGACAACATCTTGTTGGCATAAAATGTAAATGGTACGGTATGTTCAATATACGAGCATATTCAGTTTTTTAAGCCATTATATGTGACGTTGAAGAATTCGGTCAGTTTCGTTATAATCAAATTCTTCGTCCATTCATCAGAAGAACGCAATGAGGATAATTGGCTGGTGAATTACAAAAAAGACACTTTTCTGTAGTATTTAAAAGTCGTGTTGTATATTCGTTCAATAAATTTACGTTATTTTCCAATTCCAATATATCATCTCAATATTAATAACATCTATTCACAGTAGAAGCTTTTAACTGTATATTATATACACAAACGTGTGACTGTGAATATACTTTGTATTATAATAAGGCATAGCAAATTAACTCTCATATATATATATATATATATATATATATATAGACTGATATACAATATCGATTAAAATGCGTCACAGATAAGTTGTTATCGAATGCTAGAGAACTATCAGGAGATAGGCACCTAGCGGTTGACTTCAGGTAAGACAAGAATTTAATCAACTTTATAATTAAATACCTGTATTAATTGCACATTTCACAGTTGCTGTCTTTCTTGAGCTTACCTTTGTATGTTAAGGGATATAGTTTTTAGTGTTTTCAGACTTTATAGTTAAGGAAATCAGCCAAAAAACAAGGTACGGACCCGTAATGCTAGATTAATTTATTTTCAGTATTGCGATTTATAATTTCACATGATTAAACTGATTGATTATTATATACATGTAAATTTATTGCGTTTGTTAACGAACGTGTACAATTTATTGTTTTGTTTTTATAATTTAAGCATATAGATCAGTAAGTTATGTTTTAAAGTAGAACTGCTTCTTTTGCTTGAGTCTTTAAATAGTTGCATTGCCTGGACTGAAGAGTTGGTTATACTTATTAGAGATTCGAGAGATTCAAATATATATATAAAGTGTGCTACTTATTAGGTATTCCAGACATTCGAGAGATTTAATATAAAGTTGATTAATGTTAAGCCGAAGGTAGGTTAGACACTATACCAAGGACAGGGCTATCTTAACTATTTAAGCAGGTTTTTTCATTGCTCGTAGTACTATTTTTAAAACGACCCTCCAACAAGAACGGGCGCGGCCAAATCCAAAAAACGCCCGTAGGACGGCCCCATCTCGGAT
>JAOXYB010048880.1:0-11961 GCA_028565635.1 Phoronis ovalis | reverse complement strand
GTGGAAATGGGGTAGAGGAAACGTCACAATACAATAGATCGTAACGTTTCCTCTGGCTCGAGAAATTCTGAGCATGTGACATGGCTTTGAGCACTATTTGAAACTTATAGACAGAGCAATGTGAACTATATATGAACTTTTTAATTATTACCTATTTTTCTGATTTATTCAGAAATGCTGGTACACAGCAGAATTGGACATGAATCGATCGCTTAATTGGCCCAGTACAAATAGTTGGTTACATTTAACGTAGAAGTTGTGTTACACTTAGTGGATCCGAATTATACCAGGACCACTCCTGTCTTCATTACTCTACTTAGCCAACCACGTCAGCTGTTTTGGCTCCTGATATACTGTTTATCCGAGGTTACATGAAAGACGTGGTACTTGTCTATACTCTACTACGATAGGACAAGATTTATACTTCTAGTTCGGGCTTCTAGTTATCTAGTACTGTCAAGATCTGTCCAAATATATAGCTAGAAAGCGATGTGCTACTGAAGGTGTTTTCTTAAAGTCTATACTTACATTTCGCAGCACTTTGTAGCAGTTAAAAGTCAACTCGTCCACATAGCTCCAAAACCATGTAGAGACTACAGCTAGGAGTATTGGTACGTTCCAATGAACACCAAAAAATTCCAGCGGAATCACTAGAACATGACAGTAAACGTCTTTTCGAGAATTAATGTATATACAGGGTAGATCGAAATATGTGAAACAAATAGCTCTCACCGTTGACTATGTACCAGAAATTGGCAATTCAACGTATTTATACAGACACATAAATCAGAATACTGGGAAAAGCCATGATGATACATCACGCGATATTTGTACAAATTAGTTTGGGAAATCCCCATGTATATCGATGCGCATGCATTAAACCAAACTACATTTTCGGAAAAAAATACACTCTGCAGCAGTTAAAAGCTAGGATATATAAAACTCTTAGAGTTTTATCTAGCCTAGGTTCCAAGGACGAGGTTAGCTCAAAAAATAATGTTACATTACCCAGGGAAATAGCCTCAACTCAATCAACAGAACATGACGTCAATAACCGTCTTTTCGAGAATTAATTTCTCTAATTTATATACACGTACATAAAAAGTATTTGAAACAAATAGTTCCCTACCTCAGGATACTGGGAAAATCAATGCTGATATATCACGCGATATTTGCACAAATGAGTCTGGGAAATCCCCACACTTTCCATCGATGCGCATGCGTAAAAATTACATTTTCGGCAGAGAACACTAGAAGATTGAAAGTTGGCGATAGTGCTGGTTTACTTCACCAAGCAGAGGTTCGGTGAGATTATTACGTTGGTATATTTATAATGAGCTGCCTGTGTCCGTCGAATATACACATCGTATTTAATTAAGTGGTGAAATATTTATTTTGACGGCCCTCTGAACCGAAGGCAGTCTGAATAAATCCATCCGTGAGTATATATTCCGTGCCCCTTTTGAAATAACAGGAAATTTGTTTACGCGTAATAATCACGGAATCAGGGCGTATTGTTAAGGAAGGATGGTTGTACTGAAAGGAGTTTTTTTAAGGGGAAGTTTTTGAGGGTTTCAGCGACCCTTCATTTTTTAAAATTAACTATGTAACTCGTATATTTTCTGAAATCGTTAATTCTAAAAACACTACCAATGCACTCCTCCTTTTGAAAAAAGTGTCTAACAGGCCTGCTTGACCATAGTAAATTTTTGTTTATTATCTCGAAATGCAGAAGAACGATAATCTCTTTATTCTATATAAAGTGTCACGAAAGCCTTGACACCAATCAAATTACAGCTTACAGTAATAGGTATAACAGTGGTCAGACTAAGCGGGTAGGAGGTCGATCTGACACACATATTCTATCCTGCCAGAGGTTCTCTATAAGTCCTCTAAGCAATTTCAAAAAAAGCAAGCTCCCGGCGATACTTATTCAGAATGAGTCATAATGATAGAGTACACGTGGTAGGTGGCAATGGATCACGCAGAGAGAAAGGCTTATCTCGGTTGGCAAAAGATTAATAATGTAATTATTTCCCTCTTGTTAAATTGAAGGAATATAACGAAAATTGACTATGGTTAAGCCCAAATGTTAGTTAAGAAGGTACGGAACACTAACAGATAGATTTGTTCAGACTGGACCGAAGGCTCTATAGTTCGAAGGCTGGCTGGCTGGTCCAACAGCTCTCTAGTCTGAAGGATCACTGGTCTGACAGGTCTGTAGTGCGAAGGGTCACTGTTCCGACATGGAAATTTAAAAAGTGGGCATTGTAGTCTTAATCCTTTATGTGAACAAAATATACACCACACTAAGTGTTTAACATATACAATTAAATAAAAATGTTAACATTTCTTCACACGGAGTGTTACAATGGCAATAATTGTAATAAATATGGGTATATTTTTCTAACCATTATTAAAATATTGAACCTTAATTACTGCTTATGCTTATAGTGTACATCCCAGGTATAGTTAATATCTTGATGACCAAAAGATGGTTCAAGATTGTGTCTCGCCTATAGGTTTTTATCAGTTCTAGTAAATTGTCAAGCCGTTCATCGCACAGACGAGGACATTATTTTTTCATGCCGGAACATTATATATGCAAGCAATTTTGTATGCAACCACGCCACCTAAAATGCTTCAAAAATCTTTTTGTTGCAGTTTTTGAATAATACCAGAACTGTTACACCCTACATTATTAGGGTTGCTCCTATAAGGGAGTAAGCCTAATGGTTTTGTATGATTTCTTTCTTCTTCTTTTTCCAATTCTCAGCAAGCTATATATTGAAGATGGTAACAGCTAGGAACTTGATACGTGATGTGTGACATCCCTGGGGTAGGCCATTGTTGAGCATGTGGTCAAAAATGTCATTTGGAATTCAAAGGTCAAATTTTGAAAACAATTCAAAATGTTCTAAACTTATTGTATTAAGTTACAAAGTATTTTTGATGATCTTTGAGAATATTTCTGTACTAAAAGGTTTTATTTTTATTTTGGCATCTTGTCAATTAATTTATTGATCTTCCAATTTTCACTAAGCTATATCTCTGAAGTCTGTTACAGTTAAGGACATGATATTTGAAGTTTGACATCCCCATGGTATGCCATTGCTGACCTTGGGGGGTCAAAAGTCATTTAGGGTCAAAGGTCAACATTCCAAAATTGCTCCAAATATTCCAAAATGATGGTATTAGGTTATAAAAAGGTCATTTTGATGACCTTTTAGAATATTCAAAGTTATTAAAAGCTGAATTTTTTTAAGCATCTTTAAAATTTGTATAGTGTATAGTTTTGTACATATGACAGTCCAGAGTTAACCTTGATGTCAAAAGGTCATGTGGAGGTCAAAGTTCAAACTCTCAAAATGGCATAAAATTTCAAGAAAGCATACAAGTCAAGGGGACATTTTGAGGTCAAGAAGTCCCAAAGCAACGAATTTCTATTATTTGCTGAAAAGTTCAAAAACGATGTTGGAAGGTCATGTAACATTCATATAAGCCAATATGAGCTACCCTGCCTTTCGTGGAAATATATTTATTTCATTCAATTCATATTTTTTATTGGTTTTATATTTTTTAAAGCACCAGGACCCTGTGCACCTTGCTGCCCTTCTTTGTACCACTTCAATTTTTCTGATTTGTTTTTGATTAAGGGGATCCCAAACAGAAGAAGCTTACTCCTAGTGGGGGTGTACTAGGGTTGTATAGGCATGCTCTTTGATTTTATGATGATATTTGCCAAGATTTCTTTTAACAAAACCAAGAACTCTGCTTTCCCAGTGAATTTATCAATATGCTGGTTCCAGCTCCATATTCGGTGCAAAGTAAGTCCAGGACAAAGTACAGGTTATGTATAATATGACCCGGATTACGTCCAATATGGCCGAATGGCAGCCATGTTTGTTTCTGAGAGGGCACGAAACATTGCGTCTATAGCCCCGAAGATGAAGCACTGCCTGGACGATTCAAAGATGGTTCTAGGAAGCGCAAAGGTTGGTGGGCTTAATAGGTTAGGTGATATTTTAAAATGACGTAGACATGTAGGTCAAATGCTGAAACGATTCTTGGACATTTTTTGCTGTGCGTAACACTTTCTTTGTCTCACAATAACTGCTTTAGTTTTTATCCAATCAGCTCCATATTCGGTACAGAGTAAGTACAGGTCAAAGTACAAGTTATGTGTAATATTGACCCGGATTACTTTTAACATGGCTGACTGGCAGCCATGTTGGTTTGTGAGATTGCACAGCTTCAGTTTTTATCTGGTCAGTTTCATATTCGGCACAGAGTAAGTCCAGGTTGCAGTACATGCTATGTGTAATTTTGACCTAGATTACCATGTTTGTTTCCGAGAGGGCATGTAGCATTGCGTTTCTAGCCGCGAAGATGAAGCGCTACCTGGATGATTCAAAGGTGGTTCTAGGAAGCCCATAGGTTGGTGGGCATAATAGTGTAGGTGACATTTCAAAATGACTTTGACAAGTATGTCAAATGCCGGTACGTTTTTTACCGTGCCTAGCACTTTCTTTGTCTCGCATTAACTGCGTCAGTTTTTATACAATCAGCTCCATATTCAGTACAAAATAAGTACTGGACAATGTACGGGTTATGTGTAATATTGACCCGGATTACTTCCCACATGGCCGACTGGTGGCCAGACTGGTTCGTGATATTGCACATAATAATAACAACTTCAGTTTTTATCCAAGCAGTTTCATATTCTTAACAGAGTAAGATCGCAGTACATTACATGTGTAATTTTGACCTAGATTACTTTCAATATGGCCAATTGGCGGCCATGTTTCTTCTCGAAAGGGCACATTACATTGCATTTATAGCTGCGAAGGCAAAGTCCTACCTGAACGTTTCATAGGTGGTTCTAGGAAGATTATAGGTTGGTGGTCAATTGCCGAAATGATTCTTGGACATTTTATGTCGTGCGTAACACTTTCTTTGTCTCACAATAACTGCATCAGTTTTTATCTGATCCCACTCCATATTCGGTACAAAGTAAGTACAGGACAAAGTATAGCTTATATATAATATTGGCTTGGATAACTTCCAATATGGCCGACTGGCAGCCATGTTGGTTCACGATATTGGTCGACATAATAATTCCTGGCCGATTCATAGGTGGTTCTAGGAAGGCTATAGGTTGGTGGGCGTAATAGTATAGGTGACATTTGAAAATGACCTTGACAAGAATCTTTGACATTTTTCCCGTGCATAACACTTTTTTGTCTTGCAATAGCTACATCAATTTTTATCCGATCAACTCCGTATTCAGTACAGAGTAAGTACAGGTCAAAATACAGGTTATGTATAATATTGACCCGGATTACTTTCCATTTGGCCGACTGACGGCCATGTTGGTTCTTGATATTTCACATCGTAATAATAGCTTTAGTTTGTATCCGATCAGCTTCATATTTAGAACAGAATAAATACAGGTAACGGTACAAGCTATGTGTAATTTTGACCCAGAATACTTCGAATATGGCCGACTGGCAGCCATGTTTCTTCCCTAGCTGCAAAGACAAAACTGTAAAATTGATCCTTTTTGACAGAAAACCGTAAAAATGGATCAATTTTTATGCCCATCCACATAGTAACTGGACATATAGTCATAGCGAAGGCGTCGTCGTTGTTGTTGAGTTCATTGTCGTCGTATGTAACACATTCTTTGTTTTGCGATAACAGCTTCAGTTTTTATGTCCATCCACATAGTGGCTGGGCATATATTCGTAGTGAAGGCGGCGTTGTTGGTATCGTCGTATGTAACACTTTTTTGTCTTGCGATAACAGCTTCAGTTTCTACCAGATCACCTTCATATTCGGTACGGGGTAAATACAGGTCAAAGTACAGGTCTATTTTACTTTTGACTAAGATTACTTCCAATATGGCCGACTGGTGGCCATGTTTATTCCCCAGAGGGCACATAACATTACGTCTATAACCGCGAAGACGAAGCCCTGTCTGTACGATTTAAAGGTGGTTCTAGGAAGGCAATAGACTGGTGGGCATAATAGGCTAGGTGACATTTTAAAATGACCTTGGCAAGTAGGTCAAATGCCGCAAAGATTCTTGGACATTTGCCATTCATAACATTTTCTTTGTCTCGCAATAACTGCTTTAGTTTTTATCTGATCAGCTACATATTCGGTACAACTACAAAGTAAGTAAGCCATGTTTGTTCTCGAGGGTGCGCAACATTGCATTTATAGCCCTACCTGGACGATTCATAGATGGATCTAGGATGATTATAGGTTGGTGGGCGTAATAGGCTAGGTGACATTTTAAAATGACACTGACAAGTAGGTCAAATGCCGTTAAGAAACTTTGACATTTTTTACCATGCGTAACTTTCTTTGTCTCACAATAACTGCTTCAGTTTTTATCCGATTAGCTCCATATCCTGTACAGAATAAGTACAGATCAAAGTACAGGTTATGTATAATATTGACCAGGATTATTTCCAACATGGCCGACTGACAGCCATGTTTGTTCCCAATAGAGCATGTAACGTTGCATCTATAGCCGCGAAGACGAAGCGCTACCTGGACAATTCAAAGGTGGTTCTAGGAAACCCATAGGTTGGTGGGCGTAAACGGCTAGGTGACATTTTAAAATAACCTTAACAAGTAGGTCAAATGCCAAAACGATTCATGGACATTTTGTGCGGAGGTTTTTTTGTCTCATCATAACTGCTTCAGTTTTTATCCGATCAGCTCCATATTCAGTGCAGAGTAAGTACAGGTCAAAGTTCAGGTTATATATAATATTGACCCAGATTATTTCCAGCATGGTTGATTGGCGGCCATGTTTCAGTTTTTATCCGGTCAGTTTCATATTCAGCACAGAGTAAGTTCAGGTTGCAATACATTGTATGTTTAATTTTGACCAAGATTATTTCCATTATGGCCAACTGGTGGCCATGTTTGTTCCCGAGTGGGTACGTAATGTTGCGCTGCCTGAACGATTCAAGGTGGTTCTAGAAAGACCATAGCTTGGTGGGCATAATAGGCCAGGTGACATTTTAAAATGACCTTGACAAGTAGGTCAAATGTCAATACGAATCTTCGACATTTTTGACATGCATAACAGTTTCTTTGTATTGCAATAATTGCTTAACTTTTTATCCGATAAGCTCCATATTCGGTACAGAATAAGAACAGGTTATGTATCATATTGACCCGAATTGCTTCCAATATGGCAGACTAGTGGCCATGTTTGTTCCCGAGAGGGCACATAACATTGCATCTATAGCCACGAAGACGAACCGCTACCTGGACGATTCAAAGGTGATTCTAGGAAGCCCATAAGTTGGTGGGCGTAAAAGGCTAGGTGACGTTTTAAAATGACCTTGACAAGTAGGTCAAATTTCGGTACGACATTTTGTCATATTTTACTGCGCGTATGACAATTTCTTTGTCTCGCAAGAACTGCTTTAGTTTTTATCCGATCAGCTCCATGTTCGGTATAAAGTAAGTACAGGATAGAGTACAGATTATATGTAATATAACCCATTACTTCCAACATGGCTGACTGACGGCCATGTTGTTTCGCGAAATTGCACGTCATAATAATAACTTCAGTTTTTATCCGAGCAGTGTCATATGCGACACAGAGTAAGTTCAGGTCGCAGTACATGCTACATGTAATTTTGACCTGGATTACTTTCAATATGGCCCATTGGCAGCCATGTTTGTTATCGAGAGGGCATGTTACCTTGCATTTATAGCAGTGAAGACAAAGCCCTACCTGGACGATTCAAAGGTGGTTCTAGGAAGACTATAGGTTGGTAGCCGTAATAGGCTAGGTGACATTTTAAAATGACCTTGACCAGTAGGTCAAATGCCGTTACGAATCAACATTTTTTCCTTGCCATGCTTAACACTTTTATTGTCTTGCAATAACTGCTTCAGGTGTTATCCGATTAGCTCCATATTCTGTACAGCATAAGTACTGGTCAAAGTGCAGGTTATATATAATATTGACCCGGGTTACTTTCAATTTGGCCGACTGGCAGCCATGTTTGTTGCTGAAAGGGCACGTTATAATAACAGCTTCAGTTTTTATCTGATCAGCTTCTTATTTGGTGCATAGTCAGTACAGGTACCAGTACAGGCTATGTGTAATTTTGGCGTAGATTACTTCCAATATAGCCGACTGGCAGCCATGTTTGTTCCCAAGAGGGCACATAACGTTGCATCTAGCGCCGCGAAGATGAAGTCTGCCTGGACGATTTAGAGATGGTTCTAGGAGACCCATAGGTTGGTGAGAGTAAGTAATAGGCTAGATGATATTTTAAAATGACTTTGACAAGTAGGTCAAATGCTGCTACAAATCGTCAGTTTTTAGCCGATCAGCTCCATATTAAATACAGAGTAAGTACTGTTTATGTATAATATTGACCCACAAACATCCAACATGGCCGACTGGTGGCCATATTTGTTCCTGATTATGTATAATATTGACATACATAACTTCCAACATGGCCGACTGGTGGCCGTATTTGTTCCTGAGAAGGCATGTCACTTTGTGTTTGTAGCCGTAAAGATAAAGCGCTACTTGGACAATTCAGAGGTGATTCTAAGAAGGCCATAGGTTGGTAGTCCAAATGGGTCACTTTTTCACAAATTAATCCCTAAAAATGCATTGACTTTTCACAGAAATGCCCATAGAGATTGGTCCACTATTCAACAAACTCTAAAAATATGTCGTTTTCCGATTTTATTTAAAAGTTGCAATTCCAGGGAACTTTTTCAAGAAAAAGCCTAAAACATTGGTCCTTTTTTGTGACAGAAAACTCTAATAAAAATGGGTCAATTTTTGAGACCAAAATCTTTAAAAATGGAGTTTGGGCTGCACATACCCATCTAAAAATATGGTCTGTTCTTGCCCGTGGGTAATGCATCAGACAGCAGATACAGTCATTTTCAATAAGAGCACCCCACAATGATAAACCAGATTATAATGCATGATGTATTCTGTTCTTTTCTAATGTAAAAAAATATAATCCTACACATTGGATGGGCATTAGACATGACAAATGTCTTGTTATCTGATCAGCTTCATAATCGGCACAGGGTAAATACAGGTCAAAGTGCATGCCTGTTTTGCTTTTGACCTTGATTACTTCCAACATGGCTGACTGGTGGCCATGTTTGTTCCCGAGATGGCACATAATGTTGCATCTATAGCCACGAAGACGAAGCACTACCTGGATGATTCAAAGGTGGTTCTAGGAAAGCCATAGACTGGTGGGCGTAATAGGCTAAGTGACATTTCAAAATGACCTTGAGAAGTAGGTCAAATGCCGCAACGATTCTTGGAATTTTTTCGGTTCATAACATTTTCTTTGTCTCGCAATAACTGCTGTAGTTTTTATCCGATCAGCTCCATATTCAGTACACAGTAAGTACAGGACAAAGTACAGGTTACGTATAATACTACCCTGATTACTTCCAACATAGCCGACTGGCAGCCATGTTGGTTTGTGAGATTGCACCTCATAATAACATCTTCAGGTTTTATCCAATCAGTTTCGTATTCGGCACAGAGTAAGTCCAGGTCGCAGTACATGCTATATATAATTTTGACGTAGATTACTTCCAATATGGCCGACTGGTGACCATGTTTGTTATCGAGAAGGCATGTAACATTGCATTTATAGCCGCGAAGACATAGCCCTACCTGGGCGATTCATAGGTTGATCTAGGAAGGCTGTAGGTTGGTAGCCGTAATAGGCTAGGTGACGTTTTAAAATTACCTTGACAAGTAGGTCAAATGCCGTTACAAATCTTCAGCTTTTTTTGCCGTGTGTAACACTAAGCCAAAGCCCTACCTGGACGATTCATAGGTGGATCTAGGAAGACTATAGGTTGGTGGGCACAATAGGCTAGGTGACATGTTAAAATGTAAGATATCTATTTACCTGTATTCTCTTTCTTTCTTCCTTTTTTTCAGTACTTTTCTGAAGCTTGACACAATGACAACACACATCTTAACACATTGCGTTTCAAAATGATCTGCCCATAACATATTCTATTTGTGACATAATATCTTGGCGATTGTGCCGTTACGTCTATTACATTTGAATATTCTATGTTTGGTGCTATGCCTATATATTTAAGATCAATTAACTATTGTTCATACTATTCGTGTTACGCCTATAGCTTTAGTGCACATGTCACTTAAACAAAATAAAAATATTCTTAGTACAAAGCAAATAAGATAAACCTGCGTAGTTACATAAACATTTGCATAAACATGCCTGATAATATAAACATTATGTAACAGTGCATCAGTCGATTAATTGACCTTGACATTTAGGTATTCCAGTAAATTAAAGCATTTTTCAGCAGATTTAATGAAACCAAATTATTGGTTTTGTTTCGAATCAGTTTTGTTACCATGGATGTAGCACTTGTTAATACGTAAGACTAGTGCAGGTACACTGTAGCATATGAGCTGGAGGCTCAGTCATAGTTCTTCATAGGCCGTCAGTCATATGCAAACTTAAATTCTCCACAGCTTTTCCACAAGATTAGTTTCACAGGCATCTTGATAATGAAATATATGCACTATCAAAAGCAGTCTGCTTCTGTTGGTTTGTTATGTGTGTAAAACTTTAGGGAATTGCACTTTGTCTATAAACCACATTGCTACCATAATGTAATGGGCATCTGTCTACAGTGCGGACCTTGTTAAAAGGAGGTTACAAAGCAAATTGATCGTGGTCCCTTCAACTATATAGTATTTACATATAAATAGGAAGAAGAAACACGTAGACAACAAAAACAACTCTATGATTGGCAAGAAATCCACAAAAAAAATACGGAAATTTGATGCAGAAGCTGAAAAAGGCCAGGGAGGAACTAGCTGAAGCTGAGAGACAACCTAAAGATAAGCTGAAAACTTTTTGTGAGGTACATTTTCCCTTAAAATTACATTACCACCTTGAGATACAATCAGATGAGCCAGTTTAAATGATAACAATGTTTTCATCGTGTCTTACTTATAGGTGCTTGGGGATAACATTTAATATATTCAAAGTTTTCAGCAATACTTTATAAAAGCAAATCACTAAATTAGTTACTAGAGGTGTATAGTATATTATAAGATGAAATTGTATGGTATTGGGTGTTCCGCTTTTAATTGTACGGGGATGTGGCGGAAGGCTCTTTTTTTCAGACCCACCACCCAGAATATGAATTTTATTCTGGTACCCACCACCTAGAATTTCTATTTAAATTGGACCCCCACTACCCAGAATTGGAATCGGGAGATGATTTGTTCGAGCTGGCAGTTTTATGCCCATCCACGTAGTGGCTGGGCATATAGTCGTAGCGAAGGCATCGTAGTCGTTGTCGTATGTAACACTTTCTTTGTCTTGCGATAGCAGCTTCAGTTTTTATCCGATCAGCTTCATATTCAGTACAGGCAAGTGCAGGTCTGTTTTACTTTTGACCTTCCAATATGGCTGACTGGTGGCCATGTTTGTTCCTGAGAGGGCACGTAATGTCGCGTCTGTAGCTGCGAAGGCGAAGTGCAGTCTGGACCACAGGGTCCTGGTGCTTTAAAAAATATAAAACGAATAAAAAAATATGAATTGAATAAAATAAATATATTTCCACTTCTGTCATTCACACTTGTCACCAGATGATCAAAAATGCCAAGAAAACTCGTAGAAATGATCAATATAGCTCCTGGGTCCAAGGCAGCTCATAAATCCGTAATATATATAATAGTAACAAGGGGTGACACGAGAATTGAAAATTTCATGGTTGAATTTTTAAAAAAAATAATTTTTTGCCAATCAGCCCACACACCCTCAAGAAACTTACCAGAACAACTCTTAACTCCTTGAACTAGCGTCAAAAAATGTTTCCATCCACATACCTCCACAGACATACGAAATATTCAACAACGAACCCAAAAGTTGTCTCGAAGAC
>JAOXYB010048869.1:0-11963 GCA_028565635.1 Phoronis ovalis | reverse complement strand
AAAAATTTACCCGAAGGACTTATATACAGATGTATAAACTAGTCTGGGTGTAGTTTTAATTTAAACTGTCTGTAGATATGTAAAATGCTGTAATTTGAGTGAACACTGAACTCTCAGAACTAAGAACGCCTGAAGAATAAAAGTTTTAAAAAATACGTAAACGTTACGAGGTGAAACGAAATGGGCTGGTATCAAGGCTATCAAAATGCAAGCTGTTCCGCTATGGTAACCTCATCATGCAGTAGTGAGACAAACTGAAAGAAACGAAGAAAAAAAACCCATAAAATTAGAAGCCCGACATCAGACATCAGATAGCCAATTGCAGCCATGGTAACAATTGCATAGCTGAATATAGTTCAGTGAGCGTATTAATTAGCACTTTTTCTCTTCCTTTTTTTTCGCCCCTGTGCAGCCATAGGGACATCTCTATTTAGAACTGGATATAATTTCGAACAAAGTAACAGAAATCACAGTTTGAAAATGTCATTTTTTATCAAAAATTGAGGGGATTGTATCCAAGCCCAGAAGGTCCCCAGTTTTCTGTGTATTTCTCACTAATTCCATCTAGTTGTCAGGCATAAGACATGATTATCTTTATTTGTGACTGAACAGAATTTTCTGCGAAGAGTTAGTCTATTCATACTAGAAGAAAATATGTTACTATTTAGGTGGATGGGAAAATCAATTGTATCCTTATGCCATCAGCTACCAACTCGGGAAATGTGAACTGAAAGATAATTGATAAAACATTAACACAAACTGGTCTCATTGACAACTGGTGTTATTCACTTGTGAATTGTTTTGTATCTTATCAAGTTGTTCCTATTTGAATTCAGTTAAGTGTGATATGAAAGTGTGTAATTTTGATTGGCGAACTGTTCAACCTGACCTGGAAACGAAATCAATGTAAAAATACGTATTTTCTAGAAAGCAGTGTTTTAAAAATCTTATTAAAAATGACATATGTTGTAAGAAAATTATTTTGATAACTTGATTTTGGGATGTTCGCATTTACTCACAGCAGAGAAACCGAATATGTATAATGCATTTGCAAACAATCACAAATATATTTTAAAATGGCCATTTCTGACAGTGGTAGAAATAGGCTACAAAAATAATACTTTTATTTGTTTACGGTGTCAAAAATGAAGACAATGTACAGAAGAATTCAAATCTAGAGAAAGCCATAAATGCTTTCGAATGTATATATATTGAATCTTCTCTATTATCTGGTTAATAAATAGATGCTGTATCGGACGAATTCACTGTTTGAGCGATAGGTCTAAGGCGTATAAAACTCTAAGAAAGGGGGAGGGGGATTGTAACACTGCATTTATGGGAAATTCCTTATGCATTTTCACGTTGTATATATATATATATTACCGTTAGAGTAAAAATGTTGATTAAAGTTAAGATTCTGCTAGGGGATCGTAATGGATTCGCAAAAAGACTAACTTTTATCCTTGCAAAACTATTCATGTATGATAATATTTTTATACTTGTACGGAATTATTTGGTGCGCTTTGCATACATCTTTTGTAGGAATTTGAATAGAACTAATTTATACGTATTTCTTCCATTAAGTGCACAAAATCAAACGGGAACCGTGGTGCCGCGCTATAAAAATTATATATGTTAGCTTTTTGAATGCCGCAAATGAAAAATTACTAAACAAGAATCTTTATTGTACAATTTTTGCCAACATCAGATCATTCATATTATAATTTATATGATCTACTGCGTTCTGCGTTATTACCAAAAGATTAACGATTACGATGGACATCTGATTATGTCAAGAAAACACGCAAAAGTCTATATAACTTCTTAAAATTTCTATTCTGCTCATTGAAATTTCAGTTTTGCACAGTTTAGTCCAAAAAAAATCACAATCTCGGTTGAAGCGTTGTTATCCCGGGTTGTTATTTATCTAGTTCTACAGGCGTTTTCACATTATGGTTTACGGGTAAAAAATTTATAGGTTATAGCTAAGATACATGTTTTTCTTTTTTAAGTATTTGAGCAAATGAAACGTACCATAATACAGTTCATGTAATGTTTTAAAAGTGCACTGGACAAATTCTATAAATACCGCCCCAATGCAACATTGGCGAACTTGGAATTGCTGTAAATTATAAGATATAATAATATTGATCAACCCGCCGGTTGAAATGCCTCAGTAAATAATTTGAATAACAATACATAAGTAAGACGGGGAGTTATGAATAACCCTACTGAATAGGTAGATTATGGACGCTTTATATATAAAGTGTCGGAGTTATATTTATGGAGATTTGACCAGTTCAATGATGTCGAAAGGAAAAACTTGGTTGTTCTTTACACCACACTGATCGAGGCAGTGATCGGGGAGTACTATTTAAAATACATAACAAAAAAAAACTTCCTTCTTAAAAATTTACGAATTCTAATTATTCTTCCTATAGATCTGGTACGCATCTTTAGTGACCTCAGTAGTGATATCCTATTCGATATACTCATATATGTGCTATAACTTGTCCGGATAATTGCACTAGGCTGTTGTTATTGCGGTCATATGCCTTGCCAAGCGTTTCAAAATTATAGTATTATATTGTAGAAAAATGTTATGAAAATGCATTACGTTTGTCAATTATACAATGCTTTTCCTTACTTTTATATGTAAAGTTGAAGACATTTTGAAACGAACGGCACGTTAACGTGCCAAATGTTTCAAAATAGTATTGTAAAAACATTACTACCGTTTAATTTTGAAACATTTGGCACGTTACTGGACATTGCAATACATTACTTTTCTACATTACTCTATCTCTAATAATTTTGAAACGCGCTTGGCGCACCCTATGTATTTTGAAACGTTTGGCACGTTACGGGGACACTGCAAAACATTAGTTTTCTACATTACTCTATCTCTAATAATTTTGAAACGCTCGGATCACCCTATGTATTTTGAAACATTTGGCACGTTACGGGGACATTGCAATACATTATTGTAACGACTGAATATTGAAACACTTGGCGCACCCTATGGTTTTTGAAACGTTTGACACGTCAGGGCCCTACATTGCAATGCATTCTTTATTTTGAAACACGGTAACGTGCTAAACGTTTCAAAATTAAACGGTAGTAATGTTTTTACAATACTATTTTGAAACATTTGGCACGTTAACGTGCCGTTCGTTTCAAAATGTCTTCAACTTTATATATAAAAGTAAGGATAAACATTGTATAATTGACAAAAGTAATGCATTTTCAGAACATTTTTCTACAATACAATACTATAATTTTGAAACGCTTGGCACGGCATACCAAATCAAGTAACTGGGCAGATTTCAAGTTTTGCTCCTCATAGGTAATTACACTATCGTAAAATCTTTACACTTAACCAACAGTAATTATGCATGCGCATAATTTTTTAAATCTCTGGTGTCAAAATTAATAATTTATGAAACTGAATCTTTTATTTTGTTTGTATAACTAACTTTCTATTTTACGGTTAATATTTGAATATGCCTCTATATTATTGGAATCTGAGCTTGAAAAATTTGTGCCATCAATATGACATTTTTTAAAATTAGAATACATTTTGTTTGTCTGATCCTCGTGAATTAGACGGATAGGTATAAAAGGGGTTCAAGAAACAAATCGAGCGCATCCATACCTAGCACATGTACAAGTATTACATATAATTTGATTGCACAATTGTACCAGCACGTAGAAAACATTTCACACCTACTTATAAATACAAGTATACATGTATAATCATTACGAATACAGTGTTCCTCAACAACAAGGCAAAGTTTACTTATAAATCTAATCCATGCGAATACGGTGTACATAAAAAAAACAACCCAAAATATTAGAAGATATTAAGCTGACAACAGGGCCACAGTTTTGATCAAGCTCGTGTAATCGGAAATAAATGCACCAAGTTTTGGAATGTGTTACTCAAAGAATTTTGGTTAATAAATAGAAAATGAGGCATCAAAATAAATGTAATGGTATCACCTGTGTAATTCTAAACATTTCTGCTTCATGCTCGTCATTATTTAACTTTACGGTGCTATTATTTTACCCCTGCTGATATCAAAAATGCTATAATGATATTTCAATTTTTGGAAACACAACTGTACTGCCCATTTAATAGTGTTATAGTTTTAAGTTGTAAATGTTTTCTATTTTAGATTTGAATCATTTTTTGGTGAAATAAATATTTTTTAGTTTATTGTTATGAATTTAGATGTAACTATATAGCCTTTTAGCAAAGGCATAGGATTACTGCAATTTTCCCTTTTACAGTTTGAAGAAATTCACATGTTAGTTTGTAAGTATCATCTCGAGAAGATACGGAACATTAATGGATGGATTTATTCAGACTGTGGTATATGTGTGAATGTCCTAATTTAATTGTAATCAAGTTATGGTCAAACACTAACAAGTCTGGAAAATGTATTAACCTTCTAAATGTTAAAGGCAATAGTAAACCAGTAAACAAATTAAATAACAAAAAATCATAATAGAAATTTTAATAACTTGTTTTTTTTTTTTTTGGTTTCTATTAAACTCAAAAGGCCTCAATACTTTTGAATGACCTCCAAGTGACATGAAAGTCCCATTTTTGAAAGTTTCACACAACTAGGAGATTTTGATCTCTTGACCTCCAGATGACCTAAGAATCTCAAATTCAACTATCCTCACCCTGGGATGTCATACGCCAAACTTCAAGCCTGTATGACCAACCGTTCATTAATTTAGACATATTTCCTCCATATATTAATTGAAAGATGCAAATATGCCTTTTGGCACCTAGATAGCCTAAAAGGTCATCAAGATTGTCTCTGTGTAACATCATATTTGGATGCTGTGAACAGTTTTAGAAATTTGACTTTCGACCTCTAAATGACCTTTTGACCTCAAGGTCAACAATGGCCTGCCCCAGAGATGTCATACGTTAAGTGGCATGTCTCTACCTTTGGCCATATGCGAAATACAGCTCGCTGAAAATTGGAAAAAAGAAACAAAGAAACAAGAAAGAAAGAACTTAAGAAAGAAAACGTAGAAACCCAAAAAAGCAGAAATCCCAAATATTGTACACGTTTGGTGATTTGAATGATATTCAGAAAGTCGGTGAACATGAAAAGCATCTATTTTATTCTTTCGTTCTTTTTTACACACAATTCAAATGTATGTTAAGTGAATACATCGGTACTGAGTAGTGTGATACTACTTTTAACTTATTCTTAATCTATTTGCTTTAAATAATATAATCTAAGAACATCCCATAATTTAACAGAGCCCAATATGGCGGCCATCTCGGATTTGTCCAGATACAAAATTTGATATTTTAAAAATTTCAAGCAAAATTAAATATTTCCTAGTTCTAATTCACGTAAACAAATTAAATAATCAAAAGTACTACTAGTATGTTTCAGAATATAACCATTATCAGTGAAATATAGCCGTTGTTAAATTTGTAAATGCTAGCTAAACAATGCAAGTCAAGTACTCTTGAGAAATTTTAATAATGTCAAGGATATATAAAACTTTAAGAGTTTTATATACCCTGGCTAATATAAAACTCTAAGAGTTTTATATACCCAGTTTCAAATTTGGAAAGTGCCTTTTGAAAAACCAAACTTTTATGAAATGTTAAACTTGCAGTAAAGATGAGAAATGGCATCTAAGCCGTTAGCGTTATTAATAAATAATGCTTTGAAGTTCCATATTTCGTTGGTACATTTGGGCGAATCGCTGTTATTATTTTTTCTATCTCATGTTTGAAATCATAATGTATATTTATGTGGGCAAGAGAGGCTAACCTTTCCATTTGAACTGGCATCTGTGTAAACAACACCAGTATGTTTAATTGGTATCGGTTGCAATTGGAAAACCGTTTAAATTTACCAAAATTGAATTTCGGATAAAGATTGAGGAGAAAGACTTAATTTTCCATCCCAACTAGATGTTGACAAAATTTTAACTGATAACAACTTTGTCATAACCTTTGTGACATCGCCCATTGATTGTTACTTGAAAACAAATTAACTTTCAGTCTAAACATGACAATTTTCTGGCTGAAATATGATAATATCTTGAATTTGAAAATCTTATATTTTTTTGGAAAACATAATTGGTGCTTCCATTTTTTAATACTATTGGAGTGTCTGAGGGAACAAATAAATATAATCCCTATGATATTCATGTCACATCATGGCATAAAACACCATACAAGTCATACAGGATCTAGGTTTAGTAAAACAGTTTTCAGAAACAAAAGTTTCATCTGCTGAGGTTTTGTTAAAATTGTTCAATTAGGATTTCATTTATGAATACATCTTTTTTGAATATTGCTTATAAACTCAAAAAAATACATTGTTAATTCTAGGACATACGTAAAATTCTTTACTATATATAAATAACTTTCACAAACAAATTATAAAATCTTGCGACCATTTGTTTGCGCAAACGTCCACAATGTAAAGCTTAAAGCATTTTTCGGCTTTTATCGGGCTATAAATGCAGACACATCCTGACGGTTAACTTTTCGACATTTGTCAGCGTATTTCCCTTTGCGGCATTACACTTTCCTTTCGAATTCACCTTGCTCATAGCATTCACACCGGTCATTCACATACATCCACCATAAATGACTATTAAACCAATATGTATATACAGCGCTACCTAACTAGCGTAGACTCGAACTGTCAGTCCGCACTCGCACCTGTTTCCTACCATTCGAATCCTTTTTTCGGTGTAAAGGAAATAAGAGTCTAGCGCGAATGAGTATCCACCAAAGGCGGACATTTATTCCCACCCGGATATTCTCTTCCTTTACAGCAGCAAAGAATTTTTTTAGAATACTAGCTAAATTATATAATGTGAAAATAAGTTATTAAAACATTTGAGGACATTCATCTAGGAATACTTGTCACCACGCTACTGTTTTCCGAAATAACATTTAACGGAGGAGAAATTTATTCCTAATTCCAGGATATTTCAACGTTCGTTGATCATTCTTGTCATTCTAATTTTCAATACTTCTAATTTTAACTTTATAAAACTCTACTCTACAGAGTTAATAGGATAGCAAGAAGTAAGGTTCTTTCAAGGGCACAATTCTCACATTTATAACTTTGACACCCAGGGGAATATTTATAGACAGTTTGAATAGTAGGTACAAACTAATACTGCTTGAAGCTAATATTTGTAATCATGCTTACTACCAAACACAAGTGAAAAGGCTGTTTTGTTTTAGGACTGGCATGGGCCGTAACTCGCCTTCCGCAGGTTTGACCAAGAATGTTTAGGTTTCTGGAATTTGTCAATAATGGCCAATACTTACCGTTAGTCATGCATTGGGTTCTTTTAATGGTGAAGACTTGCCTAGGGGCATGTTTTTGCGCATCTGATGAAGTAATTAATGTATCGGCCAATCGAATAAACTTTAAACTGCAGTAGATCTTGACACATCAGGACTTCTCATCAAATGAACTATAATATGTTGTACAGTTACATAATACTGTTGCATATATAATACAGTTCGGGACAAGTTATTCACATTTTACACTTTCGAGTATTTAAAAAAAATAGGTCGATAATTAATTTTAATGAAATTTAACTGCCAGAAACGCTTCATATTTATGACACCTATATCTTTAGAAGTACATTATTTAAGTAAGAACTAAGAAACATTAGAAAAATCTGAGATATTTATTATACTTCTCAGTAGGAAATTAATTTTTATTATAATTTTTGCTTAGAATCTGCAGGGATGTTGGAGTAACATTTTTTTCTAAGTTTATATTTTGAAAAACATGATGAGTTTTTACCCAAAAATGGCCTGCTTACTGATTACTTTTAAAATAATGTGACTTAAAATGTAAAGTATGAATAACTGGTCTAGCCGAAACTAGGAAGGAGCTGATGATAATTTGATTTCGATCTACACATGATCTAGACCAATATAATTCGTGCAAAGCGATACAAGACCAAAGACCCCTAAATTTTAATTACTGGCACGTTTTTGGAACATCGATTTTACGTGATTAATTCTCATATACATTATACAATATGAAAGAAATATAATTGTTGCTAAGGTACTAATAAGCGATATATTGTCAAACATATGAATCCAGTATACGCATCAGTTTCAAATTGGACAATAATTCCCAGATCCGGACACTGGTTCCCATGAAATAGTCACAAAATGTTTCACAATCCGGATAACTACTCCCAACCTGTGGACTCTCTTTTATACGGGAATAAAAAACCTCTTAATCCTGGAAATAAATGTCCAGTGGATATTTATTACTAGGAATAATTGTCCTCCGGTCATTCATTTCCAGGACACTCATATCCTGCTACTCGAATAGTCGTTTCCGTACACCCACACAAATTGGCAGGAACTCGTACAGATTTCCGGGGACTCGGACCTGCTACTAGACAAGTGTTCGAGTATCTGCAAATCCTGGCTACTTGTACGAGTCTACGGAAATGACTGTTCGAGCAGCAGGAATTTCGGTGCGAAACCCGGAAAATGGGTTCGAATGGTAGGAAACATGTGTGAGAATGCGGATTGACAGTTCGAGTCTACGGTGGTTAGGTAGGGCTGATATACCCCATCAAAAGTCATATTAAGTAAATTATTTACAATTTTAAACACAGTTTTCGATACCATAATAATAGTAGTATTGCTGTTATGCCTCCACTTTGATCGTAAGGGTACCCAAATGTATTTAACACTTGTATAAGAATGCAACTCTTTATAAGCCATATATAGATTCTGCGCTTTCTTTTTCAGCTTGTTAATCGCTGTATTAGTGTTGCAATTAGAATTCCACAAACTTTAAAAACGAAAAGATTATATTTATTAGTAATTACCATTTGCTAAATTTTAGTTTCATAATAACATGCAATAAGCTAAAACGCCAATTCCATTTTATATTGCCAAATATGTGTGTTTCGAACCGGGGTCCCACGTGGGGTATTAGGTCTGAATGAATAACATGCTCTAGTAGGAATTTATATTTGGTTATTTGTCACTGTTACAACCTTTTCAAAAGTACATTGAGATTATAAGCTACTTCACATTATCAACTTTTTGTCCAAAGGTATTTCATAAATAATGTTTATGCAATATGCAGTCCGAAGGCCAGGGATTTTTATATTTTACCATGATGATATTTGTCAGAGCAAACACCCTAAAAGCAAATATTGAATGGTACTACTAGACAAGTGACACGTAGACCGTCCTTTATCAAATACTTGATGGAATTCCTTTTATCAATCGAAAACCAACCCACGTTTTTACTGATAACATTAAATTTGGTACATTATCACCTGTTGTACGCTATAACATGATCAGGCGCGGATACAGAGTAAAGTTGTGACCGTTTTCTAAATTAGTGTCGTTTCTTCCCACGTAGGTATCTACATTTAGAAATAGCAATTTGATTACCTTAAACACGCCTACATTTATATGTAACAAACTAGGTCCTTACCATCTCAGGTGCTTCATATTTGCATACTGGGATGGTACTTGGTTATTAGCGATTTTATTTTGTGTTAAGACCTATCGACGAAACTTTACATTTATTTTTTAAGATTACATATTTGACACGTTTTAATTAATTTATTTCTTTTAAAATGTTGAAAACAAATATTTTCAGTTTTTTATTCTATTTAAAAAATTTAAATAATAATTATGAAACAAGGATTTTGAGGGAAAATATTCAGTTTGTAAATTTCAATCATCGTTTATTTTACCCCTAAAATCTCATCTAATCTAATAAAATGTTTCTCAGATCTGCAAAATGTATATATAACTAGAGTCACGTGACAGCATAAGCTATAAGAACACTTGCAATGGAACGTTTATTTCTTACTTCATCCGCTATTTTAGAGAAGCTGGGACTGAGAGCTGGCTACAGTAGCTTTAGTGTTGGGATCTGAGCTTAATTCCTGGTTCTTGATTTTTATCAGAAAATAAATTTTCTCTCGCTCCGTATTTTTAAATTTGTTATTTCTATGTTATTTCCCATTTTTATAACATTTGAGATATTTCCTTTAAATAATAACAACACATGTCATGTTATGTTATGTTATAACATAATAATATGATGTTTGAACAATCTGTAAGATATATTTGAGTTTATTTTAGACTCATGAATTTTGATTTAATATGTTTGACAAAACGCCGAATTATTTACAATGGTTATTTCAATTTCACACATCCGATCACACCCGTATCACCGAAATGATTAAGCTTTATTATCTTACCGTTGCTAATGCTGTTAAAGAGACGGATTAAGTTTGGTATGCGGGATCATTGAATACATGTGGTACGAACACTCATTAATATATTATACCCAGTACATTCAAATATGCTGATGGAAACTCATACGGGTAATGCAAACAAGGAACAAGGAACAAGGAAATCGTTCCGAAGCTGAGGAAAACGGTCAAGAATCCTTGACCGTTTTCCAAGAAACAAGAAACCTGATGTTCATAGGGTCTTCATGGAATGTTTTCTCCCAGAAATTTCGTGACCGTGTTCTAGAAAACGGTGGAAACCCCCTTCTATCCGCGCCTGTATTGTATTGCTAGTGGACTAGTTTCGCATAATTTACACCGTACTAGTTCAAAGTCAGCAGAACAAAAAAAAAATTAAATCATAAATTTATGATTTAATATCAAGCTGATGCTATTAATATATTAATATTTCAATCCCATTCGTGCTCAATTTGACCTTCAAAACAAACATGTCTGACGTGACTTACCAACGAGTAAAAGTATAATCAGGTTCAAGACCACTTTATCACATGTCTAGATTTTGCGCTAAATGATATCTCAAAAATATTTAAAAAATGTATTTAAACTATTTTAAAGAATTAAAGTTGCATGATCGAAAGAATTAGTTGGCAGAATTATTTATATTTTTATTTTCATACCGGGTTGATGGAATCTGTCGCATAAATCCGCCCACTGCTCCTGTCATGCCTTTATGTACGTGCTCTGTTGTCGCCGCAAGATTTTGATTAACGAATAACAATAGCAGAGCCGTGGGACACTTTTTCAAAAGGGGGTTGCGTTTGTGGTGTTTTTAGAAACACCGATTTCAGAAAAATATCAGTTCAGTATTCGAAAAAGGTAGTTGAAACCCCGGGGGATGCTTCCTACATCGGTCTATATATACATGTGCCGCACTTCAGGGTCGCTTTTTGGGGCTGCCAGGATATTTCAGGGAGTGGGTATTTTCACTTCTGGGATATTTCAGGGTGGGTATTTCACGTCAAGGAGATATTTCAGGGTGGGATTTTAAAGATATTTTAGAGTGGCACAGTTGCCAAATGTCACGCATTTCGGTCAAAATGATTTTATTGGAGATTCTGATCGTCCACAGCGTTTAAAGGATACGTTCCGTCCCTTATTTTTGGACGTATATGAGTGGAAATGACCTTTTTTTTTTGCTTGTCATTTTTTTCTGGCAGCACGGAGACAATATTTGGGGCCAAGGATATTTCAGGGTAAGTATTTTGTCAATTCCGGGGGTATTTCAGGGTCAGGGTTTGGAGCCCTGGGCCCCCGGGGGCTTACTTAAAAAAAGTCGGGTACGCATGCTTGTCCGAAAAAACGAGGGTAAGGGGTACCTTTTTCGCCGTTCGACGGGATTCTCGGGAACCCCGTTTAGGGGTCGATTTTGGCGGAAAACCACATTGCTGACCATATTGCTTTTTTTTAAATTTAGTGTATTATTTTGTTTTGACGACGTTTTTTTTTGGTTGTTGATTTTTTTGGGAACCGTTTTTTTTGGTTGTTAATTTTTCGGAGAAAACTTCCCGTTTAGGGTACCTTTTTCAGCAAAATCCCTCAGTTAGGGGTGGTATTTTGATCCTCCACTTCCCGTTTATGGGCTTATTTTGCACCCTACGGACGAGCATGGGTACCCGACTTTTTTTCAAGTGAGCAAC
>JAOXYB010048836.1:1391-11968 GCA_028565635.1 Phoronis ovalis | reverse complement strand
ATATATCAAATCAAAGCGGCAACATGTTTACTTATCTGATGATTTTTACTGAGTGAGGTTTACCAATAAGTCACTACAAGGCTTCCAAAGGGGTGATTTTTAGTCGGCTATATGTGCAGTTAGGGGCTTTTTTAAACCTATATTTGCGCAGGTGGACCCACCCATTGCACAAGTGGATCCATACGGGCTACTACAGTGACAGATAAATTATGGATGCTGTAACTTTCCCCGGAGCATCTGACTACAAATAAACGTTATAATTTTAATTTGTCACCATGCAATTTTGGGAAATGAATCGTGTCTTTTATTATATGCTATCAACTGGGACATTATTTTTACCGAGATCTTGCACCATAGCTCTTCCTTCATCTTCAATGTGTAACAAACTGTAACCTTCCCACAGGGTACCGTGATCGGCAAGACATAGGGGTACATATACACTCTGACTGTGACGTGTATAGACAAAAGTGGTACGACCCATTTTACCATTAGGACCACTGGAACCTGAAAGATTTGAAAAAAACAAGATGTACAAGTGTACACAGTTGCCTTGATAAAGTTGTAAATAAAACCAGTTGTTACATATTAATGATACATTGGTCTTAAATATGAATAAACAACTGTATGATTACTGATAGCTCTCGATTGAAGTGTAACAACTAAGCATTCATGCCTAAATAATTTGAAGAATTAAAAAAGATAAATAATAATACCATGCCTTTGTTTCCAGGTTTTCCAGGTGCTCCAGATGGACCAGGGTATCCAGGAAGACCTTGCCGGCCGGGATCTCCAGGAATTCCTTTTGACCCTGTATCACCTGGAAGACCAGAGGGACCGGTACGTCCATTACCATCAGCACCAGGTGGACCGGGCTCTCCTGGAGGACCGGCAACGGGAACAAATTGTCCAGGTTCTCCCTTTGCACCCTCAATTCCTAGACCGGGTGCACCATCACGGCCATCAAAACCAGGCAAACCATCCTCACCAGCGGGTCCAGTAAAACCTCTCAGACCGGGGTCTCCTCTTTCACCCTAAATGAACCGTAATCACTATAAATTCTAGTGCGGAGGGATGAAAAAATTCAAGGTAATGTGATAGACCATAAATTTCAACCATTCTATTCCCCAGGGAAGTCTTAGCTATATTTTAACTGGCAGTGCATCACTGAGGGTAACAGTTTTGAACCCACTTATATCAGAAGGTGGACCCCTATTTTATTTGTTGTGACCCTTAATACGCCTGTTGCAACATTTCCTAACGCTACATAAAATATAATTCATTCTATTACGCAATTCAATGCGTACCCCCATCCAGATCACAGTTCCTCATATTCACATAAAACAGCCTAAGGGATATACCATTAGCGCGCATGGATAATTATGCTCGTTTATAAAAATGCGTGAATTATATTTATTTAAGGACCAGGCGCGTGCACGCATTACACGTTTAGGAAAATCAGTTATTTTGACCAAAAAGGTTTTGCTTAGGGTCCATTTTTTAAACCTCCTTAAACAGAGGCTTTTTAGGCCATTAACGAGCATGATTACTTACCTTTTATTTGATTGCCCAACAAGGATTTTTAGTTAAGACTTACTCAAGACTACTTTGTGCTTGGTAATATCCACAATTAAGCTGTTTTGTACTTAAACTTATTAAATTAATCATTCGCTCGTATGGTTACGATACGATTAAAAAACCTGACTGGAAACACAGTCGCATATGGCAAACTTAAGAAAATGGTAATTATGCAATTAAATAAAATTAAGTACCTCAGGACCCTCTGGACCTGCTAAACCTGGTAAACCAAAACCATCAGATCCCTTGTCTCCTTTTGGTCCCTCAACGCCAACACCAGGAGCACCTCTTTTACCGCGTGGTCCAGGTGGGCCTTCTTGTCCGAGAAAACCTGTTTTACCCAAATTTCCTGGTGGACCGGGGAGTCCTCTCCCAATATTACCCTTGTCACCATTTTCTCCAGGGTCGCCTGTCAAACCGGGTAATCCATCAGGTCCTCGGTAACCGGGATCACCACGACCACCATCGTGACCAGGTAACCCTTGACCAGGAGGACCAGTAAAACCTGGAATTACACCACAAATACATGGTAAGTTACTTTACAAAATAGCTTTTCTAACAGAAAATGTTTTAAAATAACATACAAAACTTGAAATGCTGCTGGCAATCTTATGATATGAACAACTTGTAGTAGGATGTGTTGCGAATTACATTTTGTAATTACAAAAGTATTTTTTCTTTTCAGATACATGTGAATAAAAAACATTTAAACGAACCTGGATCTCCTCGATCTCCTTTAGGACCTTCACGACCAGGAGGCCCAGGTAACCCGAAGTCTCCTGGATTACCCTGAAAATAAAGAGTCTGCAGCGTATGCTCGAGTGCATACAAATGTGGCTTCCGGGTGTGGCTTTTTAAAATGGAAACATATTTTTTGCAGCTTTCTCTTTAGGAAGTACTGGAAATGTTACGATATGAAAATGCCGCAGAAAAAATATTTTGGAACGATTCCTGGTGCAAATCCATTAAGCAGAGGGGCGCCGTCAGGCCTCAATTTTATGGAAACAATCAGTCATTTTAAATATACATATCACAAATTCAACAAGAAACTTAAAATCTCATTAGTTCTTTAAACTCATGTGTGTCATTTTAAGTGCTCGCCTTTTTGCAGTAAATGGTAATTAAATGTGCCGCACATACTACCCGTCCCTTCTATTCATGCGTGCAGGTTTGTATAAGCCCCCGTGCTGATGTAGATGGATGTCGTTGATACAGTTGCTATTATTGCTTTTTCAAATGTTTGACATGAATTGAATAATTTATTTTTGTGAGAATTGAATAATTTATTTTTGTGAGAATTGAATAATTTATTTCGGTGAGACTTACTGGTAGACCGTCGAAACCATTCAAACCAAGATTCCCTGGTGTACCTGGACTACCTGGAATACACATATAAGCTTAAACATGACTAAATACATTATATACTAAATAGTTGAGCTGTCGATGAAGAGCAATAATTAATCATAATCTTATTATAGCTGTCCATAGAATAAATAGGTGACAGATATTGAGGAGACACCCTAAGATATGGACACGTATCAACTGATGGCATTTTTTTTAGATTGTTCGGCAAGTAAAGCGATGATTTCAATGTTGTTTGCGCTATTGGCAAGTGACTACCAGCATAAGCAATTTGTAGAAACATACCTTCTTGCAGTCACCATAAAGTGAAAAGTAACGATGAATAGTAGTTGATCTGATTAAATACAATACTTTTCGTTGAAGCTCTCCACAGAATTTAACGAACATGAAGGACTGGAATTTTGTCACGTAATTGTAAGGTATAATAGATTAATCTATACCTGTCAAATGCAGCCCACTTGAATTATGTCTGTATTATTAGTATAACAAGCAATAATAAACAAAGGAAGCAATGTAAAAACCTCGGGGGCTAATTGGACAATGTATGGAACAGGGGTGAGGCACAGGTCTCAAAATCCTATACCCGTTGCAAGCCAGCTATGGCAAAAAACATACCCTGTTGTCCGAAAAGATGGCTACAAACATACCCCGTTGTCAGAAAAGATGGATAAAAACATACCCCTTTAGTAACACCCATGGAAAAATACCGTTTTATAATTAAGCAGATTAGATTTCGGAACCCGTTTTTATCAGTGAGTTAAAAATATACCCCGTTGCGAGCTTCCAGGGCTGAAATATATACCCCGTTACAAGCAGGGACTCTGAAAAACCATACCCCATAGGGCGTTAAGTATGTATACCCACAGGCTGGCAGTAAAAAGCTGTTTAATAACGTCGACTTACCTCTTTCACCCTTGTTACCAGCAGGACCTGGAGGTCCACCTTGTGGACCCTGCGGACCAGGGTCACCATTAGGACCCTGAAAATGTTAATGCAAGAAAAATATTTCGGACACAAATGGTGATATTGAATCATTCTGACAAAAATATATATTTCTTCGGCAACTAAATGCTGTACTCTAGCTTAACTTATACATATACATAATTTACTATGGTGTGGAACTGGCAATTTAATGCTGTCTTTTATTGATTTTTTGTACAAGTTAAATATTAGTAAGCGTAGCTTCGAGTGTGTTTGATGGTATACAGTTGAACGATCGATGTTGCCACGTTTTTCCTTTTCCTGGCTACACGGGTCATTGTGGCTCATAAAATGAGTAAAAACATAGTGGACTTTTTGTTTTAGTTGAATGTTATATTGTATCAGTTATACAAGGATACTATTCCCATGGGGTAGCTGAGAGGGTTTCAATAATAACCACCAGATGGTCTGCGGTATAAATAATTTTACAGGTTTGATTTGGAGCGCCAGTTAATACAAATATATAGTGGAAAAGGATATCAGTTATACCCCTATGTCATGCAGGGTTTCGTCATGTGTAAACTTACTGGTGGACCATCGCATCCGGGTATACCAGGAATTCCAATAGCGCCGGTTTTACCACGGACTCCAGGCGCTCCATCTAAACCATTTCTTCCACTCTCACCCCGTAGTCCCTAAATCGTTTAATTGAGTAATAAAATATGAGTTTTAAATTAAATTCCATTTGAAGTAGTGTTTAGCAATCGCAGAAACACATGATGTTTGCGGTCATTAAAATGCGTGCTGCATATAATCAATGTTTCGTTCAAATTACAAATGAACTCTTGTTTCATATTTTAAATATTTGCTGTTGCATGCTTGATTACGCAATGTTATTATATCAAACATCAAAATGTAGACCAGTTTAAAATACATTGAACTCCGTATACCAATCGAGGTATACGTGAGAACTGCTGCATCGTTTGATAACTTTAAAAAACAAGCATTTTGCCACTTACCGGTTTCCCCTGTAAACCGGATGGTCCAGGGAAACCTGCTTCACCCTTATCACCATTAGCACCTGGGGGACCTTCGGGACCTGTCAAACCTGACAAACCAGGTGTTCCTGGACGACCATCTAAACCCTAAAGGAAAGCAACGAAACTTGTTTTATGAGAGTGAACATGGTGGTTTAATAATGAAAAATAAAGAATTGGGATTTCAGTATAATGTGCGAGATAATTAACAGACATAATTAAGAATATAATTACAATAAGAAACAATGATACTCTCCATGTATCCTACACTTATCATGCAAACTTTATCGGGATAATCTAGCTATAATTGATCTAAACCTATACACGTATGAAGCGTGTAATATCTTATAACAGATCATGTATGTTGGAAAAAAATATGTTCTCACATTATTTCCTGGGTCACCAGGCAATCCAGGTTCTCCTTGAGGTCCCTGAATTAAAAAATACATCACACTCATTAAACCTGTAAATTAATGTGTAAATACTTAAAGTGCTTTGGGACATGTCAAAATATCTGAAAGTTAGAAAGGGAAAATCATTTGGAGCTCTGGAGACATTATATGCAAACTTACAATGAAACAAAATTGCTGCTTCTCTTGAGCGACAACGAAACTGATCAGGGCCCTGCCTTTGTTTGACAAAAATGCAAAACATTTCATTCGTGCAAATTGTGGCAGACTCCGGCAAAAATGCTTATTAACAACTTCGCAAACACATCGTTCCTGCATGCAACCTATTCGGTTATATATATGCTTCATTGGAAGCGTGCGAAGGGTGTGGGGTTAAAGGATTCTGACTCATTCCGAGTCCCGGGACTCGGTGTATTCCTTTGCGCGTATAGTAGAGTTAAAACATTGGTGACGCTCCCCAGATGGGGCTGGCGTTATAAAGCAAACATATACAATTCAAGCATGCTCTGATTACCCGATAATTACCTAGCCCAAGTCTTCTGTAATCTGCAGAAATTAAACAAAAATAGTTTTGAAACTTAATGGTGTGATCGATCATTTATAAATCAATTCAGAGGACAAAAATTGTTAATAAAGCTACATGTATTTTTCTAGGTCCTGAATAAACATTGCAATTTGAATTATGTTAAATCCTCTCATAGCACTGCGCTCTACAGTTATGCAAAACTGAATACGTGTACATTTGGTAAAGGGACGGTAAACAAGTTTATAATTTCACCACAGTTTTATGTTTAAAGTTCACTATTATATTAGCCTTATGTGACTGCTGCAACACTAAATCCTAACTTATGAGCGTTTTTCAAACATTTGTTTTGCAGATTTAATATACATGGGGATCTAATCCCCTCGAAAAGTCTTTTTAGTATGTAATGGCATATTGTATATACTTGATATATTCAAGTGTATGTGGCATATCACTAAATATACAGACCTCGGACACCTTTTTTATGATTTGAAATGGTAGTAGATTTATCCGTGTCAGTAGGATTTTATCAAGCTGGCTGTATCATCATATCATATACCTTTTTCAAAAGAAACAACTGCATATAAATCCAGGTATAATGACGCTCATTTTCATCTTGATAAATAATAAGCCGGCAGAGAAAACGTACTGAATGTTCTTCAGGAATGCATAGCAGAATGTGTACTTACACGTTCTCCCTTAGAACCAACTGCACCTTCAAAGCCTTCACGGCCTCGTTCCCCTTTGCCTCCGACTAAGCCATCAAAACCTGGAGATCCGGGATAACCCCGGGGACCGGGTTCACCACGAGGACCTACGTCACCCTGAAAATTAATATCACTAGCTAAGTCGGGTCATTACAAGGATAATCGGTATGCTGTATTTGTTCTATCACAGTTTTTCCCCCAAAACGGAACATTTGCTAAACGTTTGTATTTAGTTTGTCTGTATGGGATTTTGTAGTCTGTGCACAGAATATATGTCTTATAAATTTACAAAAGTATAAACATTATTTTAAAAGTATTTGCATATAGGAATAGTGAAAAATGAATAACTTAGTTGCTGGTATTTGTCTACTGCATGACTTAAGAAACTTGTATATATCATGATAAAAAAATCGAAGCCCTTAACTTAGACTAAGATTTAAAGTCTTTCCTATAAAATTACTTTTTAATCGTAAATATCATTTTTATTTATTTGAGTAATTAACACTCTGTACTTTTTCACTTTGTTATCCCCATAAATATATATTCTCCTAGTTTATTGCTTATCTTTGCAACCAGTAAAAAAATAAAACCAGTTACCTCTGGACCCTTGACACCTTCGCAGTGGCACTTGCTTCGGCTGCATTCACCCAATTTCTGCAATTCAAGAGCAAAATCTCAATCTCCTCGCAAGGATTATTACGAATCAATAGCCCATCTTCTATTCAAACATTGGCTATTAACAGATAAACTATGACAAACAACCAACAGCAATTGAAAAACGGACCAATTCATATTTTCAGCCAATTACCTTTGGCTAGATATTAAGAAATGATGCATGCAATTGCAACGTAAAAGGTAGCATATTTCCAGACCATACTGAAACTAGCATCTTAGTGACGTCTGCTGGCTCCTTAATGCCTACTTAAAAGTGATTGGTGGACACTAGAAAATCCATCAAAATCTCTGGCGTGCATCATGGGGAGCATTTAGTGCTTTTGTTATTAGTTAATTAAAATTTGAGCATTTCCTCTTCAACAAATTACATTATACCAGTATATATGTAGATGTATGTTTGAACTAATTTTAACTAGCAGAGCTAGCTAAAGGTACCAGAAGCCGCGTGATCGGCGCGTTACACTTTTGATGTTTTAATTTTACGAACACAAGATATATGTTTTGATATATTTAAAACGTATAGCAGTGGGCTTCTGAGCAAATATTACCTGGTTGAGCAGGTCTCTGAAGGTATCAAGCTGTCTCAATTTAAATTTAAAGTGCCTTCTGTTTATCTTTTCAACCGGGGTATCCTGTTCGGCTTCAGATTTTATCTCATTATGTTTGGTAGCTATAAAATATGAAAAAAGACAACTAGCAGTGATATATATGCATAGTGGAACGTATTTGTAAGCGTTATTCCTTATTAAAGTCAAGGAAAGCAAAGTCAAGGAAAGCACTAACATGACATTAGCTATACCTCTAGAACAATTAGAAATAAGAATTATCAAAATTGAATTATTCGTTCTGAAATTATGGGTTGGTCTGTGTGCACCAAGAACTTACTATGCAGAAAGCCATAATACCCCAATTTAATGCGATAAAAAACAAAAAATCTCGCTTTATATTCTACTGAATTACACAATCATCTGCAACTGGGATTAAATCGATGTAAACATGCAAACAGTTGTTAAATGATTGTGCGATGACTGTATGTCAATGGCAAATACACACAAATCAACTTCAGAACAAATTATACAATTTTAATTGATGTCTTTTGAAATTGTTCTAATATATGAAACATATTGCGGTATGGCCAATGCATTGCAATGTAACGGCACTAGATTGCTGTATGATTTGTCAAATGTAGATCCTTCAACGGTATGTGCATTTTAAAACAATTACGAAAGTTACCATACAAAGTCAGCAACATCATTCACAGCAGAACACGAGCCGAATTGTATATTTTTGGTAATTGTAACATATAACATACCCTTACATACCGTTACATACGCAACATCAGAAAAGTATCCTTACGGAAAGCTTTTCGTTTTTCATATTTCTGCGGAAATAATTTAAACATATCAGCATTTTATTTCATTTAAACATATCTTACGAGACTTTTATTTTTACTTTATTCCACAGTGCGTATAAAACTTACCTAGCGCTTCTGCTAATAGACAGAGCACCAACACGCACCAGACACGTGCACCCTTCATAGTTACTGGGACAATACCCGGCGACACTATACTACATTGTGATCTATTTCTAGGTGTACCAGCAAAGTGAAAAATAAATACGTCTAGCCTTATTTACATTTGTAACCGTGAAGTACGGGGTGTTTAAAATAATCATGTTTCAGGAACCATGTGATAAGTATGGGGATTTATTAACGCTCTACGACTATTTTTAATTCTTGGCGCTTCGTACCAAAACTTCATTACAGCTGCGACGTAGTGTTGCGTGAAAGATTAATCACGGAATTCATGTCTATAGTATAACCTCGGAGTATAACTTCTGTAGCGTCGATAACTATTACTTATAAATTGGAGACCACTATCAGGATAAGCCCTCGGGATATTCCTGTTGTAAGCGTTTTGTTATCTCAGCTCAGAGAAATTTGAAACTGCAGGTATGCTATAATTCGAGAGATGATTGATAAAAACTGAATGAAAGTACAACACATCATTACATTAATATTTTCAAATAAAATACTTCTTTATGACCTCTCTACATGGCACATTAAGAAATGATTCTTGAAAGTTTCATGCAATTTTAACTGACCTAATATCTACGTGACCTTTTGACCCCACGGCCGGGTCAACTCCCGGATCCCCAACCTGGGGATATCACTGCCTATTTTTTTCAACACACAATGTTTTACTTATAAAGTATAATTCACTCCTAAGCAGTTTGTATATTTTGTTCCTTAGGTCTACCAGCAGTTGCTATTATATAATACAAAAAGTGTGCTTTAAAAAATACTGAACTGACTATTGGAACTAAAGTGTAGCTCAGCTTTTATCTGGACAAATCTAATGACCGTTTATTCCGGTATATTGCTAAGCACAGTACAGTTTAATGAAAAACTTAAAACCAAGAGTTAAAATATAAGGAGATATGAACTGTGCAACCTTTGATTTTATAGCCGGATTATCGACAAAAACCGGAGATCAGGGATGCATGTTTAATAATCAAAAAAGTAGAATGAGGTATTGGCCAAGTCTAAGAGGCAATGTAAACGATATACCGGTAACTTTAATGCCTTAATCAAATACGATACCAACGTTGTTCAAACTTTACGATCACGTATAGGCAATTCTAAAAATATATGAGTCGGAGATAATATATATGATGGATTGTGCTTTATGATATTTTACAGTATTTACCTGTTTGCAATACAATCACCGTGACGGACGAGCCATGAAAAAGAAACCGCGCTTGACTGAAATATCTCATTGTACGTAGGCCTAGACATGTATTCAGGTGCACATTAAATTTCAAACATATAAATGTGTAGGGGTCCCAAATCAGATATTTTCATACGCGTTATTTGCCATACAATTACTGAACTACAATCACGCAGGTGTTTTATCTTTACCAAGGTGAAAAGAACAAGTAGAAACATTTAAATATTCAAATGTCTTTCAACTTCTTTTGTAAAATGTTATATAATTTAAAAGTACTTCCAGTGGAGTAAATATTATCACAAGCAGTTTATGCAATAATGTATTACGATTATTTTTATTATTTTAAAGTAGACAAAATTCATTTAAGTACAGCGATATATTGATATAACATAATCCTTGAATTTGGTCAAACACATTTACCGCCAAAAAAACTCGAAACCTGCAGCAGTTTTAATCGTCTGAGCATATAAAAGCAAATGTGTGATGATTCGCACGCATAGTTTCTCCATTCTCAATTAATTTTCTTTTAATCAGTAAAGCAAATTAAAATGCAGCCAAAATAAGTCAGATATCAAACAATGAAATATGCCCATCTTTCAGCAAGCTAATCAAGTAATATCGTGTTCGAAATAAGTCAG
>JAOXYB010048835.1:0-26613 GCA_028565635.1 Phoronis ovalis | reverse complement strand
AAATTGGAAGAAAAAGAAAAAGAAGAAGAAAGAAATCATACAAAACCAATAGGCTTGCTCCCTTATAGGAGCAACCCCAAATATGTTTAGATTAGTCAGATTAACATTTATTTCCGGCTTGATCTTTTACCAAATTAATGAAATTTTGGGAAAATAATGCCAAAAGGAAGGCACGATGTTTTCAACTATGAAGTCAGTATAACAATACTTTTATGTATATAAGTTGAGAATTGAAAGCAAAACTGTTTAAGTAAAAAAAAAAATGGTCTGATAAAACTTTTTGTTATGAATGATGTTATTAGATTTTTAATACATATGTAAAACAGAAACAGTTGCTTGCAAATTGATTTCCAATTATAATTAGCAATTATTAGAGGTAATTAGAGGTAAGTGATTAAACATTGTGATGTCAGTAACATTTTTTGACAAAAAATCTTAATTAAAGAGGTAATACAGTACACATTTTTTCTCTGCTTAAACTATTCTGTGGTTTCTGTTTTGAATTCTTTTGGTAAACCATTTTCAAAACATAACCATAAATAGCCACAAATTTGTCATGAATCTTCTCAAATAGTCATACCTCAAGGTGTTGTACTCTTCCTTGACAGGTACAAATTAGGTACAAGGTAAACAGCCATTAGAATAATCAGAATTAATGCTTTGCAGGTGTTTTTTTTATTACCATATGCATGCATTTAAGTATGATGAATGATATCTTTTGAAGGGCTATTGGGCCAAAATTCAAAAATGTTTAATAATTTTATGTAGCATTGTCATGTTTTCAGATAACTATAGCTAAAGGCACTTATCTTTGTAATATTTTTGATATGTTAGACATGTATAACCACTTGAAGGATACCTGTTTGACCTTCTTATTGTGATCGGGGACATTTTGACGTTTGACGTTTTTATTTTGGTTAATATCCACATCTCTCAGTTATATAATCCTTTGGCAGATTGAGGGAGGGTATAGGGCATTCAATTAAACCCTTGCTCAAAGCACGAAATCAGCAAAACAGTATACAAATACTTTTTTATTGTTATATTTGTTTCCTTCCAATCGTCCCCTAACTAAAAATCCTGAATCTGCATCTATCATTCTGAAGTAACAAAATTGATGTTTAGGCATTCCTTCAAATAGAAATGCTGTTATGTACTATGAACAAATTACTTATGCTGGAGATGCATATAGCAAATACATGTCCTGACAAGCAACAAATTGCAGTGTACATGCTGCCCTGTATTAATTTCAGTATTAAATGGTTAAATAAAGGAGAACAATTTTGATTGAAATGTTTTTAAAGCTCTAATATCCTAGCTTTCTATACTGTACATCAGGAATTGCCTAGTTATGTGTTACTGGCATTTCTGGTGTAATTAATGCTGATTTAATTTATTCGTTTTAATGCCAGAATTGATGTTTTTTCCACCAAAAATGCAAGACTATTAGCTAGCTGTGGTTTTTTAAAATCACTTCCGACATAAGAATAGCTCTATTGATTTTATACCTTCCTTCTGTCTTCTGAGGTTCATCAAGCTATATATAGTTTGTAATATTGTTATTATGTTAGAAAAAACAACAAGTAATAACCTTCTTTTATGAAATGGTCTTATTAGCGGATTATGCAGACCTCACTGTTTACCTTATGATATTCAGAATTTAATTGATCAATAATCAAATTGTCCTATATACAAGTGCATGTGGAAAGCCGAAGTGCAAAGTGATCTCCATCTGTATCTATAATACCTTTAATATTTTTTACAATTTATATAAATGTGCTAGAATTACATTATTTAAAAAAAATATTGAAAATGAACTAAATTTGTCTGTTGACAGAAACTTGGAATATAAAGTTTCAGGATACTTCGATTCATTGATAATATTCCAGCATTCCTTACAGGGATTAGCTGGCTTCTATGCCTTTTTCTGACTCACTCTAAAGATAGTAAATTTGCAAATTAAGACAGTTATTGTTGTGGCATCAAGTGAACTGTCTGGGCAGTAAAAATTAACACTGTTGTATCAGTTAGCATCAGTAAATACTACTGTTTTGTTTTAAGATAATTAAAGAATTTATAAGTCTTTTGAGCTCTTAATGGGTTTGTTCCCCTGTTTTGTTCATGATACAAAATTTATGACATGGTCAGTTTGACCAGAACATTTCACATTAAATTACTCAGATAAATAAACAAACTAATAAATGACCATTAACATTTTTAAACACACAGGCTACTTTCATAAGACAGAAAATGAATCCAATGCAGTCAAAGATTATTTTTTAAACTTCCACCATAAATATATCTCCCACCTTGTCAGCAGCTACAAATGTTGGTTGTTTTTCAGAAGTAATAGGGAATTCCGGGCTTCTGAAATGCTCAAACACAATTTATTCTTTGATCTTCTTCCTTGAGAGTTGTCCAAATTCTGTAGCCCTTACTTCCAGATTAACAATGTTTAATTTTGTCCCATTCTGGTGCATGCTATAATATTATATTTAATAGTTAAATACCATGTTATATTCTTAACTCGTTTTAAATATTTTTTCAGAATCTGACATCTGCAGTGAAGTTACATGTCCCCTTGATCCTTTAGCTGATATTGAATGTCCATCAGACAGCTATCGTCTGCCAAGCTTGATATCTGGAGATGGGTGCTGCGAATTCCATCAGGGGTAGGTACAAACAGTTATCAACACAAGAATAGTTTGGTGAACTGTTTCTGTGCATTCTGCAATATTTTGGAAGGATGTTTAATTGCAAAGTATGCCCCAAGTATGCCCCAGGGCCCTAGTGCCACCCCAATATATTGTCTACAGAAAATTCTTACATATGTTACATGTTTGACTATTCTCATACTATTTGTGGAAATTTATGTTATATGGTGAATTGATGACTGTTCAAAATGTCAGTAAATGTATTGTGTAGGGTACATTGTAATTTCAACTTTGTTTCAGAAACAAACTCATCTGGCTTGATGAAAGTCATATGTATTCTTGTGTTTTTCTTCTAAATTTTAAGTACAATTAAAATGACTACAGGGACTCCCAAATGGCTCCATAATATGGTGTAAGAGTAATTAACACAGTGGGTTACTGTATTATTTGATACTGTTATTTTTGTTATGACATAAACATAAAACAGATAAGTTATAAAGCAGATTTTTTATAAGTTCAACGAAAATCGTTTTTTTGGGTTGTTATTAGTTTCAAGAAAAAGTACATCTGTGCACAAGACTTGAGAGATTAAAAACCTGTAAATATTGCAAGAGTATTTTTTGGTTTCCTGTAAATGATACTCATGGAGAGTTTAGGTTTTCAGAATACTTTCTGTTAGCTCTTACATTTACAATCTCATTTCAGTTTCTGTGTAAATATTTGGGTAATTTAGATACAAACATTTTTTCCATACTTTCTGAAATCATTAAAACCTACTGTAGAAAATGTCAATGAAGGAGTTCCTACAGAGGAGGCATTCTTAATAAAAAATCTGGGAGTAAAATGATAGTATCAACTGCTGTAATTAAAAATAATACTTTCCAGATGTAGTTTAAACTTTTTTCCAACTGGTCATCTCCTGGTCAACTAGAATTAAATTAGATTATTTTCTTATTTGGTACTGAAACTCAACAGACTGCACTGGTTTCCAGTGTTTTCTTAACAGATTTTTAATCTTGAAGAGAATAAAATTAATGACTTACTGACTAGTCCATTAAACATTTTAAATTTCAATTTTAGTTTTGCAATAGATACATACCGACTTGTTTTTACAACTAACAGCAAAGGGAATGAGAACAACTTAATCTTCAGAAATTCGATCAAAGGCAATGATGCTCTCAATTAATTTATTGAATAACATTTTGCTGGAGTGAATCAGAATCTGAGTGCTTTCCCTTATAAGACCTGTCTATTCATCATTAAAATTGTAAATTAAATAGTACATTTATCTTTAAGACCAGGCTTTTTCAAGATTTCATCACATCAGACCTTTATAAGTAAGTTGATGGAACATCATCTTTTTATGTGATGGAAGTAATGCTAAATATTTAGTTTTCTGTTTTGTTTTCAACTGGAAAATTATTATTTTATTTTTATACTATTAATCTTTTCTTCTTGGAAATGCTTCAAAGATTTATGATCATTTATTAATAATATTTTTCGTGTTGTTCTTATGGAGGAATTCCCGAATATTTTGTATCGAAAACATATTTTCAAAAATCCTTACTGTACTCAAAAACTATCCACAGATTTGATAAAAATACTGAAAGATTCTCATTTCAATCTTTTCAACTTGTTGTATCATTGCGATATGTTCAGTTGTGGTCATGAAGGCATTTGATTGCAACTATTGTAGCTGTACAATTTATGATTATTTTCAAATGTTGTATTTTATGGTTATGTTGATTATTTTGTCCTCGAAGCCACTGTGATTTCAACTCATTATACCAATGTTTTTTATGATCATGTTGATTTTTTAGTCATGGAGGCAATGTGTTTTATGTTTATGTTGATTTTTAGTCATGGAGCAAAGGGATTCCAACTCCCTGTAACAATGCCTTTTATGATTATGATGATCATATATTAAATTTAATGCTATGTTCATTCATAAAAAATGCACTGTCTGTTTATTATCAGATTCAATAGTGATTTAGAGTTGAACTGTGTAAAATGTAGCTAACTTATTTGATTTTGAAAAATTAAGAATGGAAAATGTGAAATGAAAGAATATAAATTTAATTACATACTATTAATTCATTTTAAAGAATGCTTGCCATCCCAGTCTGGGTATTTAAGTGATTTATTGCTGGTAGTCATAAATATTTTTTAAAAGTACTGGATCAGCTGAGAACTACCATTTATTTCTGGTGATCATTCATAGATTTTTATACCATCTCTGTGGTCAACTGTTGATTTGATACAGTTATTTTCAGCTTCAATCACCAAAACTGTTTTGAAATCTATAGGCCTACATTCATAAATTCTCAAACCATCAACATTTTGTGGTCAACTCCTGTTACTTTGATACAGTTCTTTTTAAATTACTTATTAATTAACTTCAATCACTGAGGTTTAGTTTAATTAATGTTTGCTAGTTGTCAATTTATCCCTAATTTATCTTCAAACTATGTTTGGTTTCTACGAGATCGTAGTTGTAGGTGAATCAGGATTTCAATCAAAATAACCATAGATGAAAATGAATTTAAGGGTTTAGTTTCAAACTCTGTTTTTAAACTAAATAAAAAATAAGATGTCTTGTTTCTAGGACCTTTTGAAAACCTACTAAGTTACAAAACATGAGTGGTGCTGCAGCCAAGTAGTAAAGTTCCAACAATCTCTAATTTCAGGCATTTTGAGTAAAAAAAAATCCATTCAAATCAATATAAACACAAAATATTTGAAAGAACCTGCTTTCAAGTCCTATACTTTTCATACACATTATAAATGTTTAAAAGCTTATATTAGGACATGAATCTTGATTGTTGAAATCTTATTGCATTAAGATAGCTAACATTACGACCCCTTTTCATTTGTTTGTCATAAAAAAGACTCATCATCATCTTTATGACTTCTTAATGCAAATTTTTCTGTCAGATTCTTATCGCAAGTGTGTCTCGTTCCCTCTTTGTTGTGTGTTGATTCCTAGACATGATTAGAAGTCGATGACAATTGATTGCTACATTCAAAGGCAGCTAAAGGCAATTGACGTTATATCCTGTAGTTTGTGAATTTTTTGAAGACATCTTTAGAATAACTGAATATTACTTTCTTCAATCATTAGATATTGAAATGAAATGTTGCTATGTCATTACTTTAGCTAGACCTTATCAGGCTGTTTACTTCTTCTTGTACATAAGATGACCATTACAGGGTGTCTCAACATGGCAAACACTCATAAATATCTGGACTTACATATGCTAACTTTTCTTGGGGGTATAGGAAATTATTTTTGTGAGTAACTTAACTAAATATACATGCATTATCACTGACATATTTCCCTATTCGTAATTCAATAGAACACATCACATTCTTTAAAAGAACTGTACATACACTTTGTTTTCTGAACTTCTTGTAGGTGGAAGTAGACAAAAACTGATATATAAGCCAGTTTCGATATTTTCAGAATGAGAAATAGAGATTGCATGTGGAGTAATCTGTCTGCATATGTATTGTTATTTGCTTTTATCTATTTTCAGCTGCCAGTGTTTGACAGAGGACCTGTGCGAACCCCCCAACTGTGATGCTGGTATGCACGTAAGAGTTGTTTCCCCTGGATTAGGCCAGCCTGGGTTTTGTTGTCCACGGTATGAATGTGTTAATGGTAAGTAATATTCTTTATGATATCTGTAATAAGAACTGTTGAAGCGTCTTGTATTTAAAGGAGGGTTTCTATTCGAGATAGATATGTTTTTATTGAGCAGAATCTATCAGACACAGTAGTTTACAATACAATTATGCATGTTAACCGGTGGACACACTTTCAATGTTTCCTTGGAATCCACATTCTAAATCTAAAGAGTCTTTCCACAGCATAGGCCCCCTGTTAATATGCATGCCTATTTATCACAGTTTACTTAGGCATGCTTCTACAGAGTTTTTCGAAGCAAAACACTGTGTTACTAATGATTAAAGTGCATGTTTGTCTTGGTTTTGTAGGACCTGTAACTGGGCCAGGTTTGTACAGTGTTGTGCTTTTTAACCCCAGGTTTTTCAGTGCTTTTACTAAATATTTTGAGTTTTTTATTGGAAACTATGGTACTTTCTATATGTGCAGCCATTGTTTGCATTAACATATACATGAAAACAATCTCAGTTAGTCCAAAATCAGTTTTTGGAGTTTCTCTGTGATCCTTGACTGTTTTCACACCTTAAAAAGCAAGTCTCTTCAATGATTTCGCTTAACACTGAAATGATGTTCTATTTTTGTAAACAAAAATTATTTTACTTTTTTGAAGGATAAGCTAGTAAAAGTTCAAGTTATCATTCTTGTAACAGTATTGCTTGTTCTGTATGCCTCTTTTTTTATTAAATTTGGATATCAGCAGACATGCATGATTGAATAAAAGAATAATCAGAAAATACCCTGCATCTGGGTCCCAGATGAATTTTTTAGATCGATTAGAAATGCCAAATGATGGAGTAATACTAGGGTTTATGAATTTCCACGAACATCGTGTCTTCTATTAGATGTATAGCATCTTCAATCTCCCTTACTAGGCACACTGGGCTATTTCTACTTAGCAACAATTATTTAATAAACAACAACTTGTTACACTTATTCAGCTTGATAATATTATGTAACAAGTGTCTAGACTGAATGATCTTGACTTGTAAATCAATTGGAGCATATTGCACCTTAAATGTTTACTTAAGTGACAGCACACAAGTTTGTTGTCAGTGTTGGCATATTTTATATACAGAACTGTTTTGAAACCCTTGTTTAAGGAAAAGTTGTTAAATATAACAATATTAGATAAAAAGCATGCCAGCAGTAGCCTGATCTCCACAAGGGTAATGTATGGTATAAAAGTAAAACCTTAAAAATGTTTAAAAAATGTGTACAGAGGGACAGATTAATTTTAAAAAATGTAAATATTTAATATGTTTTAAGAAAATCATCTAGCTGCAGGTATTTGCTTGAATTTGCTGTATAATTCAAGTACAGCTGTGTCAAAGAAAATGTTTCACTCAGCTGCTTTTTTGACACTTTATATCCTGTCATGTCCAAAATATGTGCTTAAAGTTAATCTAAATTTCATAAGTTTTCACCTAAAAATAATCGCTACTTGAGTGGCATAAATAAAGAGGCAAAAAAATATACTAAACTCTATTGTGAAATAAGTATACATTGGAGGTTATTGTTTTCCATTTTGTTTCAAAATCTAAAATATTCCTGCAGCATGTTGAAAATTTGCAAATGAAAACATGTTCAACCTTCCTGTTGTTTCAATTATTATGACAAATAGTTCAATTATTATGACAAGTAATAGGTGGCAAATCCCACTGTTTGAGACTAACTTAATTTAGGATTGCATTAGCTATGTTTTATTAAATTTCAAACTAGGTATTTTATTGTAAGTAATAATACAGCAAATGTTTGCTTGCCGCCCAGATAATAAAAAAATTTCATTTATTTACAATGGGGGTGTGGTGCATTGAAAACAATTGTTCAGTAACATAAACTCATTAAAATGACAAAATAACCAAAGCACTGTTACATGCTGTGAAACTAAAAAGACTAATGCCCCAGCATTTCCGACATTTACCTAAAAACAGTAATAAAATCAAAATCAAATACAGAAATAAGTGCAGATGTCTGATACTTAATAGTGTGCTGAGGTACAATTTCCATAAATACCATACCCATTGGAGTATGCATGATATGTCTAACCTTTTTGACTGTTTGTGCATTATTTTTAACTATGTGGCATTTTTATATCCACACAAATATTTTTCAAATACGGACTTCATGAAACATATTACAATTTTTGCATGTGTTTTATAAACCATAATCCCATAGATAATATTTTTTTAGTTATTTGTCATTTTACCTTTTACCACTCCGCAACTGTTTTTTAAGAACATTTCTTGTTATTAATGTCCATTATGAACATTTTATCCAGTAAAATTATCTAATCTGATGGTTGTTAGTTTTGGAGAGTTAGCTAGGACCATTTGGACACGATATACTGTCAGCCATCGATTCAGGAATAGGCTCTGTTTTTTAATTTTATTATTATTATAGAAGATTAAATGTGTCTAGACCACAGAACATAGAATCTTAAGTGAATAGTTGTCTTAATAATTCATGAAAATGATGCCAATGATTCCTTCTGCTACCACAACTAAAGTTGGTATATTAATGGACATATCTCTCCCCTAACCCACCAATCATAGAAACATACTGAAATTAAGAAGAAGACAGAAACATTGTTTTTGTTCACTTTTGACATGGAATATCACCTGTTCCAGTTGTTGACAGTCGGGTTGTTTAAATTTTGGCATAATTTGAATTTTGAGATAGTAATTTGAGGATTTCCTATTTGGCATATGTCTACTTGCATAACCTTTAAGTGCCTATATAAAACGGCTAGGTATGAAAAATGAGATAAAGTACTTGGTGTGTTCTCTTTTGGTTTCGTTAGAAGCCAGTCATTTCAAAGACCATACAAAGTAAATTTATTTTTTAACTAATGAACAATTGTTACTACTTAATGTATTTATTAAAAGCATGGTTTTGATTTACATGTGATTACATAACTATTTTAAACTGCTGCTAGAAAATGTTTAGCTACTTGTAGACCGCAGTTTTTCTCGGTCTTTTATTTTAAAAAAATGCAAAAAACACCATGTTTAACCATGAAATGAGCTCCTAGTCTGATCTCCTTGCATTCTCTAGATTTTCTATGTGATATGTGGGAGGAGAGAAATATAAAATTTTCCTTTTTCATGGTGCTTGCCAACAACAAGCAAACAGTTATTAAAGGTGCATTAAAATCTGTATGGTTTTTCAATTGTTTTTTTGTGTGTTTTTTCTCATGTTGGGAAATTACTTTTTAATTCAAACAATCTGTCCTTGTGTCAGGCAGCTGTCTAGTGAATATAGTTTTATTACCAAGTTTGAGGTTGTCAGATCCATTGATCTGTTTTGGTTCAGGTTGAAAGATAATAATACTTTCTATAGAATATATGTATAGAATACGACTTCATCATCAAACTAGGTAAACAAACTAGAATATCTTTTTGTAATTTTAAATACAGGGTAATTCCAAAGTATTTACAGTTTCAAGTTTTAATTGGTTCTCAAACATTTTTGAGAAATTATATATACACCAGAAGAAACTTCAATCAAATTTAAATATCATAAATAATACCTTGTAAGGATTATATTTGATTGTTTTGAGCAAGGAACATCAAATGGTGTCCTGCAAATTGTTTGTCAATCTGTAATCTTATGTTTTATCCATTATTATGTCATGATTAAAACTGCTCAAATTAGGAAACTGAGTCTTCACAGGTATTTTGAGAATAGTATTTCTGGCCTCTGGGATGTTTCATCTAACCTGTTACATTAACCTCTGGGGTTACAACTATCATCATTACTTTTTTAGTTCTATAGCCACTATATGGTATCGAGTCTGTAAAATGTGGTAGTAATTTTTGAATGATATTTTTGTGGATATAGATTTTCACATGTTTTAGGCGAAACCGATTTGAAACATTTGGTATCATAACTGCTTCTTAGGGCTAAACTAAAACTAAGTAAAGTAAATTCTACTTGTAGAATCCAGAATCCTCGATTTGCATCTTAACTTACAGTATTTAAAACTTTAAGAAATTTAAAATTAATCATTTTAATATGTGTGTGGGTTTGTTTGTGTGTGCATGTGTGAGTTCTCGAAGTATTTTTATAATAGGCACTAATGCCCTAGCATTTATGCTATGGTCTTGTTCTGTGAACTACTGATTAAGGATTTGGACAGAAACAAAATATTTTTTCAATAGGTTTAAAATATCACTTTCTTATATCTTGCAAATGAATTCACAATTCATGCCTGGTATACATCAATTACAAGTTTACTGAATTACAAAAAAAAAAATCAGCTGCAGTAGAAAAGTTTTAATTGCAGGAAGTTAAAGGATCAGGTTCAATTCATTCCTTGCAAAATTAAAAAAGTCTGTGGGTGGAAAACACAGAATTAAAAATGCTGGCATATTGTGTTCTCTTTAATTTTTTTTGCAAGTATTTTTGTGTTGTAACAAGTATGTGAAGTTGCTTTATTGTGAAATATTTTGATGACAAGTAAAAATTTATGAAACCAGTTCTTGTTGAAAGTAAAGAATCTAAAATTTTGGATGTACTGGTTACTCCTAATGAATATAAACAATTGGTTTAGCTTACCCATTCACCTATTCAGGAATACCTGTGGTTTAGTTCATTGATAGGTATAATAAGGTGATACAGTAAACTATATCACAGATCTCATATGCACCAATGATCATGGGTAAGGTGTCTGAATCAAAGGTTAGATTTGGTGCAAGATTTAAACACATTTTTCATGAAAAAATACATAACTGTCAAGTCTTTCCATCTGGACTGAGAGATTCATGTTTTTAAAAACATTATCTAATTCTTCTAAAATCATCCAATTTCCCAGTGAAAAGTTCAGCTAATTTGACAGGTACGAAAAACACAGCAGTAGTAATAAAATTTATAGTTCTGTTTCATTCACAAGATTTTGTTTTTATTTGCAATTAGAAGGTGATCAGTGCAAAACCTTTTAAAAATGTGAAATGTAAGACTCCAAATAAAGTTAATTTATTTGGTGTAGAGGCAGGTCCAAAATTGTTTGAAGGAACAAGTTTGAAATTTTCAGTTGGGAGCAGCTTGTATTTTGCTACATTTTAAATCAAAAATTCAAATTGTATACACTGCAAAAAGAGGAGTATTTTTGTTTCCACTAGATACAAACTCACAGCCACTGAACCCAGCACCAGCATGGACATCCATTATAGTATTATATACAATCAGGAAGATCCACTGAACCTTAACTTTTACAAGGATTCCTATCAACTGTTTAGATATAGATATGAAATGGAATATCACTGAAAGCTTCTTTATCAGTGTGAATCTGTATTACAGTTTGTTTTAATATCTCTACCAATCAAATTCATATTTCACACTTGGTGACCAGCAATTTAATTGTGACGTATTTTAGTTTAAGTAGGAAATGATTCTTGAATTCATAAAAAAAACTTGTATACTAGAAATCCTAGAATTATATACATGTAGATGGTTTTTGATAGACTGATATATCTGCATTGTTAATTTTATTTACCTGCTCCTGATAGCACTAGTAGTGGCTACAATTTCTGGGATAAAAAAAAACAATTTAAAATAAAATTGTATAGCTTAATTCTGCAATACTGATAGCTAACACTGTACTAAAAATGGTTAACAGGCAAAGCAACCCATTCAAATGGTAATTTTGTCAAATACTTTATTAGTAAAATTATCTTATATGAATAGAATGTTAGCTTTCGATAAGTTGTTGCTTTAATAGATTCTATTAGTGATGTTCCTAGGTGCAAATTAGTTCAATAAATAAAATACTGTGCTTATTAACTTGGCAGAATCAATTTCTAATTTGGGAACTGACAGACAAGGTTTAGTTTATTTTTATTGTTTGTAAAATGCAGTCTTCTTGTGTCAGGATACAAGCTACCAGATCACTGTATTGGTCAGGATGGATGATATTTTCGTACTTTTTTCTTTCTGACGGTAATATTGCATGTTATGCCGAATGATAATAGAATTAATAGAGGATTATTATTTCAGTAACCAAAAAACAAAACAAATAATGCTTATATTTGTAAGGTGATCTTATTCGTGTTTTGTTAATTCTTTTAAGCATGCACATATATAAGTTGATTTTTTTTTTCGTTCCTACTTTATTTTGTAAAGTGTATAGCCATTGCTTGTCTTCAGGACATCTAACTGTATATCTATCTGTCTGCAGAACTATATGCTGTTAAAACTAATCATGCCCTAGTAACAAGACATAAAACAATTCATCTTATTTTTTTTTTAATTTAAAAAGTGCAGCAATGTAAATCTAGTTTACATTTCAAAATCTAGCTTATATGTTTTGTGATGTTACTGTATGGCATGCAGCTGCTTGGAATAATATGGTTGATGACACTACATCTGTTTACCATTAGATCTTCACCTGTCAAATGTATCAACTTTTAATATTCCTTGACAAATTGATGTGGCTTCCTGTTATAATTTCCATAATTACCTGATCTGCCACTATTTTTTTAACCCGAAATTAAGCTAATTTAACAATTTATTGGTACTAATCTAGTTACTGCTGAACATTTGGAATTGGAATTGAAATACAGTAGATTTACTGCATTAGAATTAGATGTTGCACAGGTGTCTGGCTCTAATTATTTTACAGAAAGACCCTCCTGCACTAGCCAGTAACTCAAGGTCACAATAACAGTGTATCATTTATTTTACTTGAAAGCAGAAAACAAAATAACCAAATTACCAATACTTATTTAATGAGTGTTTGTGTCTACTGCTTTTCCATACAAACACCTAAAAAATGGGAGGTTAGATGATTTTGCCTGAATTTGTGCAGATATAAATGTTGCCATTCGCTAATATTAAGTGATGTTTACACCCTGCTCCCCCTACAACCATATCCATGATGCTAAAAAACCCACAGGGTTATCGCACAATTAATTTTATATAGCATATTTCTGTATATTCGAAATGTTGCCAGATAAATAAAATTCCCTAGTCCTTTTGTAATAGCCACTATTGTCTATTGTTTTGTGAATCAGGAGACTACTTGCAGTTTCCGTTATTATATTATCCTTTGGTATGTGCCATTCACTATCTTGTTTACTTTGTGATGGAAACTTTATTTTTCTTCTAGCTTCTGAAGTTAGGTCATGTATTCATGAAGGCATGGAATTTAAACATGAGGAAACCTGGAAGCTTGATCACTGTACAACATGCACCTGTCGTAATGGATTAATGTTCTGCAAGGTGGCGCTTTGTGATGAACAGCCACGATGTGGGTGGATGGGTGTGCCTGACGGCGAATGCTGTCCGGTTTGTCAAGGTAAAGCATTGGTATCTGTACTTCTTACACGAGCAGATATAGACTTTTTTAAGTGTTTACAGTAAGGTATCAAAAAAGTTGGTACTTTTTGTAATTTTTCGAGTTCAACTTTAAAATAACAAAGAAATGACATATTTCCCTAAGAGTAATAATTTAAATAGTTTTAAATCATGTAATCGTGGAAAGTTTGAGTCCTAGTAGGAGCCTTCTGAAGCCACTGTCAAGGTATTGAAAAAGTTAAGGTACCATTTTTTGCGTTTTTGTTTTTACTCGTTGTGAAGTCTTATTGGCACTCATCCGCTCAATGACATGCATTATTCAGTATATCTAAGATCTGTGTTTTATATTTATCATAACATTAGCGATAAATACTTTAGATAAATTTAACTTTAGATGTGAACTCAGTAAGTGCCAACCCACTTTTTCGATACTTCTATTCCCTCGGGCATGTTGTGAATGACAATGTTATTGCGTTTTGACCTATTTGAGAGGTCAATTATCTGATTTTTGAGGCTCTTAATCATCTCTTTATCGGCACTTTTATCTTTCGTAACCGGTATTTCGTTCTCAAGTTCTTACAGTTCCTCTTCTAAGTATTTCAATGCATTATCATGATCAACAACTGAATCTTCAGCTGCCTTCAACCATGCAGTAACTAATGTCATATTTGTCTCAATACGAGTGAGTTTATCATTTATAGAATCTAATATGGAGAGGTTCATACCATGCTAAGGATTGCATTATTATCTTTAGGCATTGGGTGTAAAGCAGACATACCTAATTCAATTTTACCATTGTCACCAGGATTGTCACTAATGTCCTTCATCTTGGAATTATCTTTCTTCCAATGCCCACCTAGTTTTGATCCATAGAAATCTTTGCCACCTGAAGTTTGATCTGACTTATTTCGACCACTACGCCTTCTAGTCATCTAGGATTTGGTATGCGCTTACTAAATCAGAATGCATTCAATGCTTAAAATAGTGTCTGGATTTAATTTTACTCCTAGTAGAAAGCTCTCTATGTTACTACTGTCAATGCATCCATACCTTTCAAAGTTGTAATTTTTCTGTCTGATTTTAAAATTTGAACATATTTTATGTATAGGATGTATTTCTGATAATGGGCAGCATGCAAATAATGAGACCTGGTATGAGGATAACTGGTGTACAAAGTGTCGGTGTGAACAGGGACAAGTATATTGTGTATCTTCCTCTTGTATGGTAAACTGCAGGCACCCTCGCCAAGTACCAGGCCAGTGCTGCCCGGTCTGTGATGGTGAGTTTTGCTTAACATGACTTGTATATTTGTATGTAGATACCAACAATAATGAATCGGTATTAGTGCAAGTGATACCATATTTAAGAATGGTTTTGTATGATCATCTTTTCTATTTCAAACAACATTCATTTTATACTGATAAAAATCTGCTATTAAAGAAATTCAAAATAATACAATATCTCTTTGGCTAGAATTCAGTTTTCAATTTTACATTTTTATGGGAATTAGTCGGGTGTTCGTTTGACACTGTACATAATCTACATGGCTGATAGAAGTGAAGAATTCTTTATTGCACCTAAACCCATCATTTTTGTGTGAGTAACTGAAAGCAAGTATGCATGTCAGTTGTGATAACATTTTAAAAAAGAACTGTTTTTTAATGACTGTTAACAGCTTGTATCTTACATAATTCTGTTTATTTATATCTTGTTAAAGGTTGTAAAAACTTAAAACTGTCAAAAACTGAATAAAATGTGACATTTTAATATGTTGATGTTCTGGCAATAGCCCAAAGCAGTGTGTACAAAGCTAACATGCGGTCAAGAGACCACTTTACCACATGAAGGTTTGATATTAAAAAAACAAATGCCTGGGTTAAGAGATTGTAAAAGTGCTAGCAAATTATGGGTTATGCTTTCTGCAGCTTTACCTATAAACAAAAGGTTTGATTAACATTTGGTAAACAATTTTACCCCAACCACTAAATGTTTAGAAATAGATTTACACTTTAAAAATTCTTAGGTACAAGTGAGTGCAGAAAAATACAGTTGCTCTGCTTTGCCAGATTATGACATGGATTATAATGCAATACGTAGTTTTGGCCGATGGAATCCTGTAGGTTTTGTGATTAAATGTCTTTATTCTACAGTTGTAGTTTTACTAACTTATTTTCTGTTAGATATTTGCTTGTTTGAAGAAATATTTGAGTGGCGTTTTTAAAAATACAGGAAATGAGTGCCTTGTACATTGTTTTGCTACTTATGGCATTACATTAATTGGCAGCACTTTCATTAAAAAACTTGTAGTATGTATTTGTAGTATGTATTTGTAGTATGTATTATAGTAACAATTATCTTTACTCTTGCTTATATCATCTTATTAAAGACAGAACCTGTCAATTGTCAGACAGAAGCAAAATTGACAGTTTTGAGTACTTTTTAACTTAATTTTGTTAATTAAGAGATTATATTCAGGAAAAACACGAAACGTTTTTGTAAAAAGCGATAAAGCTATTTAACAGAATCTAACAAGCTGGTAATATTAGCTTGCTAGAAAAGTCTAACAAGATAGTTGTTTTCATAATTTTATAACCGGGTTATAAGAATCTGCAGTATACTGACTAACAGAGCTCAATTCAGTTTTAAGTGAAATAAAGTAGGATTCAGCATTTTAATATTAAAATATCTTAATAATTTATTCACATATCACATCATTTAGGCAAGGCAAGTCTTTGTGCACTGCACACAATTAAATTTCTTTTAGTGCTGCATATGCTAACAGCCATGATTTTATTTGTAGAACCTGATTATGTTACACTGCCACCTATGTGCCCTTTGTTGATGAACTGCAGTCTTCTGTGTATCAATGGACTTATGCAAGATGCAAATGATTGTTACCAGTGTCAGTGTAAACCAGGTAAATCAGCAATTTCACGTGACCACACATTGTATTGCTTGACATTTTGTGTTTTTATATCAAAGTCACTGCATTTGCTACCAATTTTGCAATACGGCAAAATCAAACTCTAAGTTATTGTTAGACAATAGTATTTCATGTTCATCTGGTATACAATAACATTTGTATAGTGATGTGGAGGACCAGTGACATCTGTTGTCACAAAAGGGTACAATTTTTTATAGTCTTTCCAAATTTATTTGAAATGTTATTCAGACCAAAATAGGCAGTTTTAAAGATTGGATATATTGTAAATTCAAAAATCAAAGATTTTGAGTTGTTTGAAGTGATGAAAGGTTGATGGGGGAATAAGAATCTGAAACAGTTTTGAAATATGAAAAGTTACTAGAAATGTTTTAGACCAAAATAAATTTAAGTGTTGTAGTTGAACTCATGAAAAGCAGATTTGGTAAATAAGAGTTTTGAGTAGTTAGGAAATATGATAAGTTATGAAGGTTGCTAGTTGTGTGTTATCAATTGTATATTACAAACAATTACCTAAAATATAACGTCATAAATCTATTTTTTCACAGCCATATCTGCCTTACTGGTGCCGATAGCTTTTTATGTAGCTATATGAGATTACATGAAATAAGTTAATCAGAGAGTTTTAATCACAGGATGTATCAGTTAGTCTGTCAGATTAAATGTAATAAACTTTGTGAATTAATTAATTAGTATATAATGGAGGTGTTTATGCTATAATTGGAGTAATATTTCATCAATTATAGAAATCATAACTGACTGGAGCTTTTTTTTTACAACAGTCTGAAAGGTTATAACATCTGATGGATATTATTTTAGTTCCTTGTACAATGCCTGTAGTTCCATTGAATATTACCTATATTGTCTATAACTGTCAGAAGTGAAGGCTATTAAATATACTCATTTAATGTTTGATCTCTTCACTGATGATACACATGTCAAGACATGGCACACAAATGAGTGTTTGACAGTGACAACCATTAATTGTCAGGTCATAACAAATTTGGCCAAACCTACCTATTTTCTTTAGAAATTGGAAAAAAGATTAAACTTCATTGAATATGGATGATTCACTGATTATGACATTTTTTTATGCTGAACTATTGGTAGCACATTTTGTATTTTTTGTTTCAGATGAATGTGATCTACATTGTGTACATGGCTTTCTACTTGACATTGATGGACAGGAACTGTGTGAATGTGCACCAGAACCGGATGTCAGTGAATGTTCCTCCATGGATACCTGTTACAAACAATGTCCATATGGATACAAACGATCCAGAAATGGCTGTTTACGATGCAAATGTAACAAATGTCCTCCATTTACTTGTAAGAAACATTGTCCCGGTGAATATGAAAGAAATGATGAGGGATGCAAACTTTGTCGATGCGAAGGTAAAAAGTGAAAGCAAATTGCATCACAAAATTTATGTAATATATTCTGAAGCTATAGGTTTAACAACCTCTTAGTATAATACAGATATGTTATACATAATCTCTCATAAAAATCATTACAAACAGAACGCAACTAGTTAGCAATGTGCCAGAGTAGTATAGTAGAAATAATAAGTACTAGTGAGTGTAGACGAAATGCTAAAGTATTTGCAGGCCACCTATTTGTAAGCGTCTACTGTTTACTTCTTGAAACATTCCTGACAAGTATGACAATGCCATAAGTATCCACATACGATCAACAAAACATCTTGTGTTGTTTCTTTAGGTAACAAGAGTTCCACAGCAGTAATACCAACAGGAACCATTGGTGGAGCTTGTATGTCTTCTGATGGTCATTTATTTGATGACGGTGAATCGTGGAATGACGGTTGCCGGACATGCTTCTGTCACAGTGGACGTGAGATGTGTGCTCTGATCAGTTGTCCGGTACCAAAATGTGACATGCCTATCATGAGATCCGGAGATTGTTGTCCCTCTTGTCCAGGTATATGTGCTGTAAACATTATCTTGTAGGAATTGCAATAAGATCTTCAGGCTATGCAGATTCATATTAATCCAAATAAATATTAACTGTTTTTGTGTAATTTGAATAGCTGGTATCATCAAAGAGATTAGAGAGTCTATCAATATGGCTGTGATAGAGCTGAAATCTTTCAGGAGGAGAAAATGTTTCACTGTGTGACAAATTTATTTGGATTTAGAACCAGGTTCAACAGTTGTGTCATAAAGCATTTGGAAATACCTAATATGTAGTTTATTTCCTTTATTTAGTTGTTCAATTAGTCAAGTTTCTTAAAATGGAAAATGTCTTCTTTCTTGTTATAGAACTTCAAGATGGGGATAGTGCTTTGATACCTCCCAGCTGTCAATCACTGGATGGTGTGTATAGATTTGAAGGAGAGGTGTGGCAACTTGATAGATGTACACAGTGCTTATGTCACAGTGGCAGAGTAATGTGTGACAGTGAACGATGTGCACCCCTGCTATGTAGTAACCCTGTTAGAGTACCAAATAAATGCTGCCCAGTGTGCCTTGAAGGTAATTTCAGACCCTTTATCATTTTGGCATCATGTAATGCGTTGTAATGGATTTTAAACAACTTAAGGTGATTGTGTGTTCCGCTTTATGTGACTTAAATTTCTTAACATATTTGAATGAATGTAATTCAATATGCTCTGTTTTCTTAAGTCTTGTTTATTTTGATTTCATAATTCTTTTATTTGTTTTATTTTCCATGCTTTAGATGCAACTGAGGTTTTGGATCCATCTGTTTCTGTACAGGGTTGCATGTCTCATAATCACACGAGATTTAGTCACGGGGACATTTGGAAAGTGAACTCATGTCAGAGCTGCATGTGCCACTATGGTCAGATCATGTGTTATTCGCAAACCTGTCCTGTACTTGATTGCCAAAACACACTGTTGAGGAAAGGACAGTGTTGTCCAGTATGCCCAGGTAGGAAGTGGGAAAAAAAATCTATTTTGTTTCAACAAATCAGAGCCTTTGCTACAATACATCCACTGTTAAAGTTTTAACCGGATTAAAAGGTTGGCCAAAGAATTCTTCATCCTGTAAATATTTGACATTGGTAAAAATTTGCAAATGGATTTCAGCATATCATTGGTATTTTTTTGTTGTAATCCAACTTTATTTTCACTTAAAAAAATTATGAAGGCCTTTGAGTAATTGGCATTGATGTATTAGGTTTTATTTAACTTTTATTTATTTCTTTCTTAAATAGTAAAATAATTTTTGCACAAATCCTGTATTTTAGAAACAAAACCAGCAGAGACATGCCTTGTAGGTGATATAGTGTATAGTATAAGGGAAACATGGCAAACGGATGACTGCACGCAGTGTACTTGTAATTATAACAGACATAGTACATGTACGAAGTTGACATGTGAAATGTTGAACTGTGTCAATCAGATAACACCTCTTGGGGAATGCTGCCCTGTTTGCGCAGGTGAGTTACTGTAATATTTTAGTGCAAATAATGGTTTTGTTCATAAAGTTGTTGGCTGAGATATTTCGTAGAGAATCTCATTAATTTGAAAAGCAGCTTTACAGTTGGGTTCAAATATTTCGTTAAAAAAGTCATTTTAATGTAAAATTTTGTGAAAAAGCAGGAAGAGAGAAGACAATGCAAAGATGGTACCATACATATTGTTTTCATTATCTTTAATTTGTTCAGGTTTGGATTATCTTTATTATTTTTAGATGCATCTGAATCACAGAACCAACAAGACAATGAAGTTGTGAACGCTACAGCTAACATTATACTAGTAGCAGTACTGGCAGGGTTGGCGACATTTTTTGCTGTGATCATAATTTTGTTGCTGATTATACTGTTTCATAGAAGATATCGCAGAAGACATCAGCAGGCGAACTCACAAAATATTGCGACATTGGTAACAGAAACAAAGCGACCTAAATCAACAAATTTAGACTTGCAAGGCATCATGCCTCTTTTATCTACTGATAGCAACACAAATACAAACAATATGATGTCTAAAAACTGCTATGATGGCACCAGTATAAAAGCCTGGAGTTCAGATGTCGATAAAAATAACACAGAAAAACTGGAAAAAACTGAAGAACTGCTTAAAGCCGACAAAGAGTTTTTCAGCGATAAGATTGATGTATATAAAGAACTACAGGTATGAGGCTATGTCGAGCCAACAAGATGTACAGTTTTTGATAAATATTCATCAAGTTTTAGTAAAGTTTACATATATTTAAGTTTCCATATTATTGTTTAAATATATTCAAATTTAGTCAACTACAGAAGGAAATAATTAAATTTACTATCAAAGATTTTGATACAAGCTGCTTCCGTCTGTTACTACTTGATTGAGAAAAGACAATCACTTTCCTCCTCCCCTTGCCACAGCAAGTAAATTGTCACAGTAGTATCGAAGCTTTGACTATAAGTTTGAGTTTTTTCTGTAGTCCGTCTGATTGTATTACATTTCTGTTGCAATTATGTAACTTGGTTGAAAGATCTGAAAAGCCATATATTAAATGGTTATCAGTGTATAAATAGTATGCTTGAAGTTTAATGTTCAATTGTAGTACACACAATTTGAGTTGAAAGTGATGGTAAGCTTGTGCCATAATTGCGAGACCTGAATATGATTACATATGGTAAAATCTATATAAACACACCCAGTCCACTTTTCCTGTTATTGGGAGACAAACTTTGTAGGATATGATATGTATGTTATAAGAGTCTGAGAATTTTCATTGTTGCAATAGTTGATTGTTTAAGCTTAATTATTGAGCATGAACAATGTTTTTGTATAAAAAAGTATATGCAGCTGAGCTGTTACATGTAACATATGTATGTGTATATTTGTTGCTTTAAGTGTAAATGTATGATGTTAAAATATCCGACTGTGTATATTATTTACTATGCTGGTTATCTGTCTCATTTTGCCTATCTTCCAGTCATGAATTGTACAACAGCAACTCAAACAAAGTTGCTTTGTTGGATATATAAATCCAGCATGTCACAGTAAGAACTTCCTTAATGCTTGTAAATGTAAACATTTTATGTACTGTTGGTGTTATATTAATAAAATATGGATACAGTGCTGACCTGACGAGTCAAGAAAACTATTATTTATATAAAACTGTAAATATCCAGCATATTTGTTTGACCTCCTTCAGAACAATCTGAAGAAACACTGTTATTTTGTATAGTTTGATAAATATGTATTTAATAAAAATAAAAATATACATATTCATGTTGTATAATCTTTAGAAAGAATAAGTTTTCCTGGGAAAGTTATTCAACATTAGATGTGATTTACACCCAGTGAGACCGGCAATTTGAAAGTGGGTACCCATGGCTATTTAAATTGACCCCCCAATGGAATTACCCTGAAGCTGCAAAGAGTACCCAGTTGTAGTGATCTGTTGAAAAAAATAAATCCTAAGTAACAATTGGCAGTAATTAATATAAGCATTTCTTTCCATTACTGTTCCTTTCTTGAAAGAAATTAGATCTAATTGTGGTTATATAAAGAAATCTAGTGTTAACTTTCATAGTAGTTGTGCAGTAAAGGTGTTGGTGGCACATTTTTATGCAGCCCTACAAAATAATGCAGGTAATGTTCTGGAGAAAGAATAACAAGTTAAGACTTTTAGCATCACAAATTCATGATGTATCTCATATGTATTCATTATCCATAACAACCAAAAATAACAATTCTCTTGGACTGGACATGTGCAGCATTGAAGGAAATTGATATATAATAGAAACTTAATTTGCTCTTTGCTGCAACGTTTTTAAGACAATATCATAGCAGCTATGCTCTGAATACTTACGAAAGCAATAATATTTTTAGTCTCATAAGCTATCCATTGTACAGGGCCATTAATAGAACATCTTACTATTGCTTGCAAGGAAATTCGACCTTGTGGTATAGTGGCATTTTGTAATCAGACATTACTTATGTAGCAAAGGCATTATCACATTCGTTTGAACCGTGGCAGGAATCTGAAAATTTAATCTACATAATTATCAGATCATCACAAGCGTTCGCATTGTAAAATGTGAATGTTCCCACTGCAATTCAAGGTAATGCTTTTGCTGCATAACTGATGTCCTCATTATAATATGAAACATCACAAATGAAATACCACTATACCACAGGGTTTCATTTCGTTGCAAACGATAGTGACAATACACACATTCATAGTTTGTGCAGACTACCTTTAAGTAATTCTATTTCTATATTGAAAACAATGTAGCCTTGAATATGTGCATGTTTTATGTAAACACTGATTCTGCAGTATTTTTATACAATAATGTACAGCTGACCAGCAGTTACTAATGTTGTGCAATAATTATGAGAAGTGACAACATTTTTTGGTTGTCATTTGGTAAAATATCCGGTCATGACTTTTCCTTGTTAAATTGTTGAAATTTCAATGAAATGTCCATTTTACAACTTGAGAATTATTAGAGGACATTGTATTGCAGGAGGCAAATCATGTATAGAGGTAGGAAATTGTTTACAATGTAGAACTGTTTACTTTCAATTGGAATTGTAGCTTATGTGTTAAAAGATACTTATTACAATACAAACCAATCAGCACAGTAATAGTGAAACAGTCTTAATCCAGATTGACCTAATGAACAATTGTTAGTGAAATAACACCAAATCCATACGACTAAAAATGCAATGTGGTAAAAGAAGGCAGGAAAATATTACTTGACTTGACAGGGATATACAGTTTTATTATGAAATGTATACAAATTAGATAGCTGTCATCCCTATAAACTCAAATAATTACAAACATCCAATTACAAATTTGAATAAAGGAATTGCTCTAACGGTTGTAAGTGGCAGTGTTTTGTAAAAATATTCCATCTTGTTTTATTGCAATACAATTTTGAAATAGCTCAGGAGATTATTGAATTGAATTCTTAAAACCAATCATAAAAGATTGCCTAAATCACAACTCCTGTCAAAATACCAGAGCCTCATTAATAATATCTACATGTTATTTACTGATAACAATGAAAAATCAGCATCCTCTGGAACTTCTGTCACATGTTATAGTTTACTGCACAAATAATTGTACAGAAGTAGATACTAACTGCTTTTCTTCCTTGCATGTGAATGTCTGTAAGTCTTTGGTGGTAATTCAGGTGTTTCAGAACCACCATTAAAATTATTGAACACACAACTTTCTCGATCTGAATTTCTCCGAGGAGGTAAAGGTGGAGCACTGTCTTTATCTCGAGGGGGTAACACAGGTGGCGAAATAACTGTCCGCCCTAACTGTGGCGAGAGCTCACTCACAGACAAGCCGTCTCGTTTACAATGTCTTGGTGGTAAAGGAGGTGGCTCCTGCATATTCGCCTCGTCATCCACTACAACTGCGCTTGGCTCACTTGATACACTAGCTGATGCATGTCCTAGTCTTGGTTTTGGTGCAACAACAGTGGATGTGCCACCATCTGTAGGGTAATTGAAAATTGATTGCTTTATACATAATATGCAGAACACGTATTATAGATTTAAATATGTGACTTCTGAAGCAATAGACCCAGAGGCCTGGGGTGTTTTTAAAAGGCTCTGGAGTATGGTCAATCAGAATCGTTCTTTGTGTCAAAAGTCAATGTGCTGAGAAAACTAGGTTGCCTATACAATTACAGAATTGGTTATAATACTCCTTTCACCCTTGTGAGACTTTTATCTGGAAACCGCTACTGGAAAAATGGGTAAAAAGGGTGCTTGTTCAACTCTTTTGAGGATCTGAAGATAGGAAGTTATGAAGAAAATCTCAGCTGATTTTATAACATACCTAAACTTTGTGTTCTACCGTGTACTGGCCCAGTCAAGTCCACCAATGCAAATACACTATTATCACTACTCCTATTATCTAGGGGTGGCGTAAGAGGTGAGTTCGGTGTCATTGGTGGTGTTTGACTGTGATGTGGTAAAAGTTCTTCAGTATCATCACCATGTGGGCCTGGGATACGGGGTAAACTAAATGTCCTCTGACTTCTTAAAATTGCTGTAGCAGCTGAATGTCGACTAGATGATGGTTTTATGCCAGGTGATTTTAAACTATATTCTGTTTTTCGTTGCTGTAAACAAAATTTCAATTTTACATTTTTGGTATACATTTAGTACATTTTAAAGTATGCTATTTCCTTTTCATCTCTATGACATTCGCTATCAAAGCAAAATCTATCATTTCAACTGTTTCAGTATACATATTAGATACTTTATGGTATAGTTTTATAAACAATTATGCCCCCTGAAACTGTTGTACATGATAAATCTGGAAACTTACAAAATGCCAAAGTAAACATAACAGCTCTAGCAGAGATGTTAATGTCCTTTCAAACTTCAAAGTCACTAATAACAGGACATAAGCTATCCACATAGTAGTCCTGGATACATATCACCTACTAGCAACAATAACAGGACATAAGCTATCCACATAGTAGTCCTGGATACATCCACCTACTAGCAACAATAACAGGACATAAGCTATCCACATAGTAGTCCTGGATACATCCACCTACTAGCAACAAGCATCTAAGTGAATAGTTGATGTCATGCAAGTGACACCTTGTTAACTGCAGTAGAACTACAAGATTTCTGAATTTCAAACTACAAAAATTTTAATCCTTACAAATTTGACTGGTGTTTTACAATTTCTTGGCTCTAACTCAAGAGATTTCTCATATAAATCGTCATTAAAATCCTTTTCTGGCTTATCTCCCAAAGGATTTAAGTTTTCAAAGAAAGCCTGAAAAGAGAAGGATATAACCACAATTAAAATGACATCAAAGTAATTACAGATTTTTACAGTTTCTTGTAGAGATTTCTAATATAAATCATCACTAAATTCCTTTTCTATTTTATTACCCAAAGGATATCAGTTTCAAAGTTCCGAAAAGTAAGCACAATTAAAATTAAGCATGACAAATTAATTACAGGTAGAGCATACATAAAACATTAACAAATGAGCACGTTTATTATTTATTCAGAACTATTACACTGTGCAGTAATCTAAGGTATAGTTTAATTCATGAACTAGATTCATTTTTTACGAAGTTGCCAATTTATCATTTAAGAAATAGTGTAACAGCAATGTTCAAAGCAACTAAATAGATTTGAAATGAATAACCAGTGCATTATCATATCGCTGTTGGCCAGCTACACTAAAGTGAGGTCATGGAAACAATCTAGTGATTAAGGAGTTGATATAGCCACTACATTTCCGGGTTTTGTTCTTTGTCCGTAATGCTTTAACCTACGCTGTGTTAAAATGTAATACTCACCCTAATTTCAGGTTCAACTTTAAGACAATATGGCTGATTTTGATACTGTTGAATTTCTCCGGTAATTTCAGCCACTTTTCGTCTTTTACTGAAGTTAATTAAATCTGGATTATTCTGTAGAAAATCAGAATTTCCTTCTTCAGTATGAAGGATGTTAGTTAAGTACATACCTAGTGAAAAAAAGATTGACATTTTATTTCTTGTAGTCATAGTCACAATATTGGCTACAGGTTTATGCTACGAACCATTTCTCCATTAAAAAAATATACTCTGTTACAAGACATACTGAAAAGGGCTTTATACAAGGGATGTCTTTCAGTATCATTGGGTGCAACTGTGAGTAAGTTTTTTAGATCAATTCCATAACAAATATGTCAAATATGGACCCCATCCTATAGGAAAAATTGCAAAATATAGTGCCATCCTATACCAAACTTTTGTGAACTATAATATATCAATTTCAAATATACAACCAGGCTGGAACCTGTGTGGTTTTCAGGTCAAATATCTCCCCAACAGATACTATGACTAGGTCTAAAAATTTATAACCCTACTATAGTACAGATGCTGTAAAAGGTACCCCATTCCAAAACAAAATTCATCCAAGAATACAACAATAATACATTGGATATGTAAAGTATTCTGTGACCTATGAGCCTTGGGTAGAGTTGGATTGAATGTTCAACCAACTTAATAGCTCCATTCACACTTACACTTGGAGCGCTTCATAATAAAGCGCTCTATAATAAAGCGCTTCATTTTCCGTCCACA
>JAOXYB010048780.1:0-11978 GCA_028565635.1 Phoronis ovalis | reverse complement strand
GACCTGTACTTACCCTGTACCAAATACAAAGATGATCTGACAAAAGCTGAAGCCGTTATAGCAACACAAAGAAAAGGGTACATATGCCGACGACGCCGCATACACTACGACAATATGCCCATTCCACTATGGTGGATGGCATAAAAATTCAAACAGTTTTTGGTTTTTGAATACATAATTAAGTTTATTTCTACAAGTAGAAGTTGTTTTACTATTGAAATAGAAATGAAGATAACAGTGCTCCAAAAGTTTTCTGTCTATTTTGTGTCATAAATTAGTCGTAGAAAAGTTATTAAGCACCTTATTAATAAAACTCTTTGCATAGAAATGTTTTCAAAGTGGGTTATTTTCTGACAGATTAATTTACAAAACCTGCAAAAAAATGATAAGATTATATTTTAAGATACCTACCAAGTTCCAGAAAGTTAGGAATGACAATTTTACTCCAATAACTTCGAAAATATCTAGTTTCTTTTTACCAGGTTCATAAACATAAGCCAAGTCATAGAATAAGGCATAACCGTGAACAGCATTAATGAACATATAAACAATGGAAGACATCATCAATGATTACATGGTAATATTTTCATAAGGGCAACTTCAAACTATAACACAGGCAGCTGATAAAATAGAAATACAGTAATTTTCTAATTTTTTTTAGAATGTATATTTAAGCTTATATAATTGATGAAGTATTTTAAACAAAAACATTTTGTTACCATTTATGGCACCTTATTAAAGCCTTATTCTTTTTTCAATATTAACAGTCACTAAACAATTTTGAAAATTAAAGATCGTTAAAATGTTTGGGCATCTACAAATTTTATAACTGAGATCGAGATAAGGAATTGTCTATTCATGTAATGGTAGATAAAACATGATCAAAGTTCAATCAAAACGAAATAATTCAGACAAAGTAGTACCCGGTAGTACTACTTCATTCTGTTATTTTATCGATATTGATATATTTTTAAAGGAGTTTTGAAACTAGCCTGAGTTTAAAATTGTATTGACATATCTGTAAGTGTCACATTTTACACTATTCCTTCTTGGATATCTTAATTTATTGCAGTAGCGCTTATTTTTCATAGTTTGTACATATTATAGTAACATAATTTTTTATTATGCAAGTCTAGAAATAAGACAACTGTGAATGCAGAATTAAAAATCAAACATGTTAACCTATAAAAATGTCTGTGTTTTTTCAATATATTATTTGAATTTGTCATTTTTGCTTTGTACATGTCACATATTTTCCTGTTTATGTAGTTAAAAATTAAAAACTCTTACTGCATTCCAATACGTTAAATACTTGAATCGTCCAGCATAGGTAGATTCTTTAAATCCATGAATGGTACTTTCATGATAGTTTTTGTAAATATAAATTAAGTCCACAAATCAACAAATGAGCAATGGTTTCTATTGATAGCATAATTACTGTCTTTTGTGATCTCACAAAATTTGACTGAGAGTTAAGACTTCATGTTATTTATATGTAACTGAGTAAAAGAAGACTTTTCAGTACTGAGACAGAACAACTCATAGACTACAAACATAGGCGATAACTCCGGGGGTCCTCTTGGTTATATATTTTTGGTTGGGGATGTGCTGCAGAGGGTATAATTTTATCTAAAATATACTCTATACCTAAAATGTGTAAATTTGCACCCCAAAATATAACAAAATACCCTGAAATTTATTATTCAAAATACTGTTATTGATTTTATGCTGGATTTACGAGATATTGTGCATTATTTTCTGTGGAAAGTAGACACAAAATATACCTTTCCAAAGGAATTTATGACTATGTCTCAAAAACTATTTCCAAAATATGCAAAAGGGACGTAAAAGATACAAAAAATCGCCAAAAAAGCACATCCCAGTAGGCTCCCGCCCATACACTAAGGGACTCCCCAATTATAATCTGCAGCAAACATTGGAAGTGGACATTGGACTGAGCAGTTTCCCAATTTTGCCACTAGGGAGTTATGGGAAAGCAAGCAGCACTCAAGGCCATACAGTAATGTCCCAAGGAAATAACTGTTACCCATGTTTGTGAATGGGTTTTTGGAAATGCCCCTATTAAATGTTAAACTTCGATCCCTTAATACATAGACAAAAAAGTCTTTTTCTAATTTTTAAGAGATGTCATAAAACGCTAATTAAATTTCATTGATTTCACGCAAAAGTCTGAAAATACCACCCCGGGATATCACCATCATGTAGACTAAGCCTGAATATTAAAGTAATGTAATGCGGAGTTTGCACTACTGCAGTAAATGGAGCACCCTAAATGCACAGATAATCAAATAACCTGAACTGCATAATGCATGTTAAAGTGCTTTCTTCTTTAAAATTTCCCTTGTTACCTGTTTTTGTTCACATACATGTGTACCTGTTATTAATTTGAGTCGGACCATGGGGGGTACTTGAAAAAAAACTTGTGTGTTTGATAACTTGGTAATAATATCCTTGAAGTAATATAAGAGAGGAGTGTATACTTTTTGCTTAAACGGTGAAGGGGCCGTTTTTTTCGATGGTGAACGGTGAAAGCAGCTGAAATTAGCTGCTGAAGCGTGAGCGAGTTCTGCCACATGAACAGTGCATGAATGAGATTTTAAAGTGTGAAATGCGAAAATACAACACTTTTAGGCGGGAATGGTAAATAAAATATATACTTGCCAACAAAGAATGTATTACCTTCACTCTACCTTATAACTATGTTTAGTTTAGGAACAACTGGCATTAGGGAAAGAATTGTTCATGATATTTTGCATTTAGAGGTTTAAAAGTCTACACAAGACAAGAGTCTTGTAGTGCCTGGTGAGTCTTACAGCATATAATCATGCATTTACTGTCATTAGTTATACAAAAATATGTGTAGCAGATATGCAGTGGCGGATTTACCATCGGGTGCAGAAGGCACCCCCCCTTCCCAAAGAAATATAAAATTATTTTGAAAATTTAATTGTAACTAATAATTTACAAAATATTTAAATGTATCAAATATTTTGAATAAAAACTAATCTTTTAACACTTCTCAGTGAATCATCAGTTAAGGTTTCGTGATTTTAGAAATATAAACATTCACGTTTAGGTAAAACAAGGGCGATATCAAGGGCCATATCCCTGGGTACTCTCATGTATGATTTATAACTGCTTCATATTTTTGTTATATAGTGGCCGCCGGGAGTAGCAATGATGTAAATAGTTACATATTGTACATTTCCAATAAATGGGCAGTCTTTCATTGTCCAATTTTTGTCGTGTCCCTGTTCTGAAAGACCAAGGATTCTAAATAGAGACAGGTTTCTAATTAAAATTTATCAACTTATTGCATATAAAATTTAATTTTTTTGGAAACAATCTATGTTCAAATTATACCCAAAAAGGGTATCAGAGTGCAAGAAAAATCATGTAAAAATCCAAAATTTTCCAAGAGAGGCGCTTCGGACCATTGCCTGCCCGAGGAAAAGATCCCACTCTTTACTCAACCAAAAAAAATCTCCCGCCTAAAAAAATTGTTGGTTAGTGTCTCTGTAAAGGTATGCTTTACACCATAATGCTTGTTATTATGCATCTTGCATGAATAATAATCCTGGAAAATGTGTGCCCACCCTTTCAGAAAATCCTGGATCCACCACTGATCTGAGATCAGATCAATTGATTGATTTTATTTATTATGTAGTTTAGTTTATTGTCACAGTAACATATTTTACAAAGTACGTACATGGACAACTACAAAAAAGTGACTACTAAACAATACTAAATAAAACTACTAATATGTACTACAATATGACTATACTATAAAAATGATATGTGCAAAGCACATACCCATACATACATATACCCAAGTATACCTGCGTCCATGTACATGGTAACATAAACACATGTACACGCATACAATATACATATATACAATACTTCTAATAATATATATGAGTACTAATATATTATCTAGTACAAAAATTTTTCAAATTAATAGCAAAGAGCACCATATGTAATGATTGCTGGGAGAACTTTATTTTGAACATTTTAGATAAATATATAGCAATTAACTGCCAAAATTGAATCACTGGCAACTCTCATGATAGCAACAAACGGTTCTTTGTTAGCTATTATTTATGTTTGTATGCATTCATAAATAAAAACAATTATTTTACAAGTTTTACAAACGGTGTACTTAAATTATACATCCCTGAAACTGCAGACATTGATTGCAGAGTGAATGCGTAAAAGACGTACAACTTATCTCATAAGTCAGTAAATAAATATTACCTACTTTCGTCTACAAACATCTTATAAATGTCAGAACTTGAAGGAGATCTCAGTATTTGTAAGCATATTTGTGAGTTTGTGAATTGATATTTAGTGTTCGGTGAATTGTTATTGAAAACTGTAGTGAATAGCACTATTTACTGGTGAACATGATTGAGGTTTAAAAATGGTGAATTTAGTTTTTTAACAATTTAAGTGGTGAATGGTGATCTGTGGGGGGTATACACTCTCCTCAATATATAAATAATTTTTACCAAGGGGTATATATTTTTGGAAGGCAATTTTTACCATGAGTAATGCTTTTTTCACCTTGGGTTTCACACCATCACCAAGTTTTTTGTCAAGTATCCTACCCCGGGGCACGGTCTGAAAAACGGGCGCCTATTTTCTAGAATTCATTAATTGCCATATTGCCTATTGGGTGTCAGACTGATGGCAGGGCAGAGCCTCCACGGATTTTGTACCTGATTCCACCAAGTAAGGAACTTCCATCTTCCGGCATACGTACCGGTCCATGATGCAATACCTCCATGACTCTCCGCTATTACAACTCTATAATATACGCTGTATAATTCGACAGCAAAAAATATCATGTGAGCAACCAACGACAGAGAATCCATAGTCATATCACAGAGAAATTCCCCTAGTGGCGACATAAAGCAACTACTTGGAGGCGGGGGAATTAGGGAGCATCCACTGGCTCTGCAAATGTAATTTGATTGGAGAACTAGTGACAGCGCAGTGCACGGGGAACGCAGCGGGGAGCGAAGTTCGGCAGCATATGAATTTTATTTTAGAAACCAGGGATAGTTGAATGTACGAAACTAGGATAACTGCAATAATGTGCAAAAATCTAACACAATGCATGCTCCTACTAATTTGCATAGGTTAGTCTAATCAAACGTCAAAAGGAAAACCACAAAATGAGTTAATGATTGACTAACCGTGTTCCAATAAGTCATGTATTTAAATCTTCCTCCGAATAGTTTTCGGCCAGGTAAATGTAAATTTTCTTCATACCAGTGTTCAAAAATATACAGAGCCAAAATCATCAAATGTACGGTTGTTTGGAAACCTGCCATGCAGGAAGGTCGACCGTTGCGTCACGTGCAAGAGAAACACCTCAGTACACTGTTGCACAGGGAAACCCTAATGTATCAATACGCAGTACTATTTATTTCAAAACAATTAATAATGATAATAATATTTATTGACGAACAGAAAATCTTACATCTGTATGGTCACTACAAAATTAAATTACAAACTAAACAAAATCTACATTGTCAATCTATTTTACAAACTACCAAATCGAACAAACAGATTATTTTAATAAACGCAAATAATATAATGTACAACTACAAGTAGTCCCGGGATACAAGTGCATGAATATTACTTTGGAAGTTAAAAACAATATATAACTTAGACTCGCCACAACATTTAGTGTTATTACGAATATCATAAACGATTAAATGGGGTACTTTTCTTAAAATTATTTCATCCCTGGGTGTGCTTTCCATAACAAAATTAACAGCAACGCGTACGAATTTTAGAAAAGTGCTGCGGCTGGGATATCCGCGATATGTAGCGCGGGGCATCCATGACGTCATCAATTTGGCTTGTTTCTGCTGTTGACGAAATTCCCAAAACTTGCTGAGAAAACCCCTTGATTTCCAGCAAAATTATCAAGGACCTTCGTATATTTTCTTTACATCGTGGATATAGGTGTTCTATAGAAAGTATTGATAATACTTTTAATGGGTTATGTGAAGAAAACTTGGAATTAGACGTTGAAAAAGGAGTGCCTTGCTATGCCACGTCGAAAAGCAAATTCACAGCCATCGATGGGTAAGTGTTAGAAAAGTCGCTAAAAACATAGGCACGTGTTATATTGTTCGCCGCTTGTATGCTATTGAGAGTTATTTTAGTCAGATAAATAATCTCTGGTGCATGTTATGCTATTCTAGTATTAAGATGTGCCGTATTTTAATAATGAATTGGGAAAACACCTACGGGTTGCCCCACAATAATCTTGCATAAATTATCTGTTTACTTATGCAAATATTATCTTAGTGTGGTAACAACCGATCGTGATTTTAGGGATGGTTTGGTGCCATACGTTGTGATATTTTAGAAATTCGATGACGATATAAACATTTTACAATACGAGTGTTTCTGATATTATATTTTAACGGGAAATTCCCGACGCATTTCTGGCGCTCTACAGAATATGCAGTTTTCATCATGGCGCATTGAAGAGACTGACCTATTTTCGCTCTGATTCGGCTGAAGGCGTAGTCTGGGGAGTCTGAAGTCTATTTTTACGTATTATAACTTTTACTTTGAGTTATTATGAAATTAGTACTAAAGCCATTTGTAAAAGGAGCTATTTTCATATTTTTCAAATATTCAGTCATGGAGTACTGAAATATTCTGCTTTATATGCTTTAAATAGTTCCAGCATTCTGTTACATATCCCCTTGAACAATATTATCATGGCAGTGTGAAAGAAGAGCGTTATCCCATGACTGGACACATTAAAAAAATACGAATATTGTAGTCAGTATATTGCTGTTTTGACAAAATATGCATCTAATCAATCTTCTGGTGGAAATCCCATGTCCCAATAACACTTCTTTGTTAGATAATCCCATTTATTTTACTTCCCTTGTAGCTCCTTTATGCCAATTTATTCCATTATTTAACATAGTGAATGGGATTCCCACAATTTTCTATGTTAGTTTTTTTGTGTCTTTAGAGAACACCGGTAAACTCTGATGTATTACTCACAAAATCTATGACGTAAACTGACATGTCAGAATCAATAACAGCACCGTACTAATACTATTTATATTTCCCTGAGACTAATATAACTAAAGTTATATTAGTCTCAGATATTTCCTAAGGCAGTTTTATGTTTCAAGCTTTTGTACATATTTTTAGTAGTAAAGCAGCAGAGCTATTTCACTCAAAGTTTCAAACATAGATTCCACTGTTTGAATTATTATATGTAATGTAGCAAATCTCATCCATTATTCACAGATCTATTGATCCAATAGTCGGAGTTATTCTTGCACCTTCCTGATAATTTAACTGCATTGGTTGTAGTCTATTTAAAATTGTAATGATTCAGAGAATCAGGTAAACTTTTCAGTTAGTGAAAGTAACCTTAATTGTTTTAGATGATTTAGAGACTATTTGAGTAATCACCACTAATTTTTCATTTTAATGCACAATTATATAATTAATATGATTTTTTTTAGTTCTGTCATTTGTATATATATTTACTTTAAAAAATCAAAAACCGTTTCCTGTTAGTAATATAAATCAAAGACTGTCACCATAAAATGGAATGTTGTATATATTTTATAGCACATTACATGTATTGTGTTAATGTGCCTTGTCTGGGGATGTATTTCCTCATACCCCTGCAAGGAATTGAAAGAGGTAATGAATAATAGCCGGACCTGCTATGGCATCGGGAAAAAAATATTAAAATATAAAACCAGGTTGTTGTACTTGTAATTTTTTCAAAAACTGCATCACACTTTTTGTCAATTATTGCTGAAGTGAATTAATTAGCACAATTTAGTATCCAAGGTGGGCTGAGTCAATTTAGAGAACAATAGTGAAGCAAGGTGTGTTTGCCATTCATGGAAATTCCCCATGTTTGTAAACTGTGTATGTTATTGATTATATGTATAAGGTGCACACATACAAGTTTGCTAATTTATTGCATTCATTTTACTTTTAAAAATAAAAGGAACATCAAACACACAAATAATATACATTTTTTTAGTTCTTTGTAAATTCAATTAAAAAGTAAGTAAACACTGGATGTTTTAATTCTTGAACATTTAAAACATCTGGTATGCTGTGGCTTGTCCCATGTTTCCAAAATAATGAAACCCTGCATTAGAGGGAATGGTACCTTGATTCTAATGCTCGACTTCATTTATGTGAATTTCTATCTGAAGCAAAAAGCATTTGAGTGATTAACATAGTTTTTCTCACGACAATGTGGAACAGTTATGACTGGGTGATATTGATAAAATGTCAGCATCATTCATTTATTTTTAGAAACTAATGCATGACATCACTTGTTTTGTAGTGTCACTGGGAAGTGAGGCTCAAGATGGGGCTCCTGATAGTAAGAAAGCAAAGAGAGGTACTTGCTTTTTAAGTGTGTATTGTTTGAGATTTTTGATTTGAAACATTTGATGAGTTTTGCCGCATCTGCGCTTTTGATATGTAGTAATTACATAACTTATAAACAGTTGGTGTCCATTTGCTGAAGTGGTTTTTCGGTTTCCAACTTCAAATATTAATGTACCTTGATTTTTATGCCCATCCACATAGTGGTGGATGGGCATATAGTCGTAGTGTAGGCGTCGTTGTCGTTGTCATCCAATGTAACACTTTTTTGTCTCGCAATAACAGCTTCAGTTTTTACCCGATCAGTTTCATATTCGGCACAGGGTAAATACAGGTTAAAGTGCAGGTCGCTTGTACTTTTGACCTAGATTACTTCCACTATGGCCGACTGGTGGCCATGTTTGTTCCTGAGAGGACACGTAATGTTGCGTCTATAGCCGCGAAGGCGAAGCCCTACCTGGATGATTCAAAGGTGGTTCTAGGAAGGCCATAGATTGGTGGGCGGACTAGGCTAGGTGACATTTTAAAATGACCTTGAGAAGTAGGTCAAATGCCGAAATGATTCTTGGACATTTTTTGTCGTGCGTAACACTTTCTTTGTCTCGCAATAACTGCTTTAGTTTTTATCCGATCAGCTTCATATTCGGTACAGAGTAAGTACATGTCAAAGTACAGGTTATATGTAATATTGACCCAGATCACTTCCAACATGGCTGACTGGCAGCCATGTTGGTTCGCGAGAATGCACGTCATAATGTCAGCTTCAGTTTTTATCCGATCAGTTTCATATTTGGCACAGAGTAAGTCCAGGTCGCAGTACATGCTATGTGTACTTTTGACCTAGATTACTTCCAATATGGCCAACTGGTGGCCATGTTTGTTCCCGAGAGGGCACGTAACGTTGCGTCTATAGGCGCGAAGACGAAGACCTACCTGGACGATTCAAAGGTGGTTCTAGGAAGGCCATAGATTGGTGGGTGACTAGGCTAGGTGACATTTTAAAATGACCTTGAGTAGTAGGTCAAATGCCAAAATGATTCTTGGACATTTTTTGTCGTGCGTAGCACTTTCTTTGTCTTGCAATAACTGCTTTAATTTTTATCCGATCAGCTTCATTTTCGGCACAGAGTAAGTACATGTCAAAGTACAGGTTACATGTAATATTGACCCAGATCACTTCCAACATGGCTGACTGGTGACCATGTTGGTTCGCGAGAATGCACGTCGTAATATCAGCTTCAGTTTTTATCCGATCAGTTTCATATTTGGCACAGAGTAAGTCCACCATGTGTACTTTTGACCTAGATTACTTCCAATATGGCAGAATGGTGGCCATGTTTGTTCCCGAGAGGGCACATAACGTTGTGTCTATAGCCGCGAAGATGAACCCCTACCTGGACGATTCAAAGGTGGTTCTAGGAAGGCCATAGACTGGTGGGCGTAATAGGCTAATTGACATTTTAAAATAACCTTGACAAGTAGGTCAAATGCTGCAATGATTCTTGGACATTGTGGACATTTGACCTAGATTACTTCCAATATGGCCGACTGGTGGCCATGTTTGTTCCCGAGAGGGCACGTAACATTGCATCTATAGCCGCGAAGACGAAGCGCTGCCTGGACGATTCAAAGCTGGTTCTAGGAAGCCCAAAGGTTGGTGGGCGTAATAGGCTAGATGACATTTTAAAATGACCTAGACAAGTAGGTAAAATCCCGAAAAGATTCTTGGACATTTTTTGCCATGTGTAACATTTTCCTCGTCTCACAATAACTGCTTTAGTTTTATCCAATCAGCTCCATATTCGGTACAGAGTAAGTACATGTCAAAGTACAGATTATGCATATTATTGACCCGGATAACTTCTAACATGGCTGACTGGCAGCCATGTTGGTTTGCGTGATTGCACGTCATAATAACAGCTTCAGCTTTTATCTGGTCAGTTTCATATTCGGCACAGAATAAGTCCAGGTCGCAGTACATCCTGTGTGTAATTTTGACCTAGATTACTTCCAATATGGCCGAGTGGCGGCCATGTTTATTCCCGAGAGGTCGCGTTACATTGCGTTTATAGCCGCGAATATGAAGCGCTGCCTGGACGATTCAAAGGTGGTTCTAGAAAGACCGTAGCTTGTTTGGTGTAATAGGCTAGGTGACATTTTAAAATGACCTTGACAAGTAGGTCAAATGCCATTACGAATCTTCGACATTTTTTGACGTGCATAACACTTTCTTTGTCTTGCAATAACTGCTTAAGTTTTTATTCGAATAGCTCCATATTCGGTACAGAATAAGTACAGGTTATGTATCATATTGACCCGGATTACTTCCAATATGGCCCACTGGCGACCATGTTTGTTCCCGAGAGGGTACATAACGTTGCGTCTATAGCCGCGAAGACGAAGCACTACCTGGACGATTCAAAGGTGGTTCTAGGAAGCCCATAGGTTGGTGGGTGGACTAGGCTAGCTGATATTTCAAAATCACTTTGAGAAGTAGGTCAAATGCCGGTACGACATTTTGACATTTTTTACCGTGCATAGCACTTCCTTTGTCTCGCAATAACTGCATCAGTTTTTATCCGATCAGCCACATATTCGCTACAAGTAAGTACAGGGCAAAGTATAGGTTTTATGTAATATTGACCCGGATTACTTCCAACATGGCCGACTGGCGGCCATGTTGGTTCGCGAGATTGCACGTTATAATAACAACTTCAGTTTTTATCCGAGCAGTTTCATATTCGGCACAGAGTAAGTCCATATTGCAGTACATACCATGTGTAATTTTGACCTAGATTACTTTCAATATGGCCGATTGGTGGCCATGTTTGTTCTCGAGAGGGCTTACATTGTGTTTATAGCCGCAAAGACAAAGTCCTACCTGGACGATTCAAAGGTGGTTCTAGGAAGCCCATAGGTTGGTGGCCGTAATAGGCTCGGTGACATTTTAAAATGACCTTGACAAGTAGGTCAAATTCCGGTACGATACTTCAACATTTTTACCGAGCGAAACACTTTCTTTGTCTCACAATAACTGCGTCAGTTTTTATCTGATCAGCTCCATATTCGGTACAAAGTAAGTACAGGACAAAGTACAGGTTATATATAATATTGACCTGGATTACTTCCATTATGGCCGACTGGCGGCCATGTTGGTTCACGATATTTCACGTCATAATAATACCTGGCCCATTCATAGGGGGTTCTAGGAAGACTATAGGTTGGTGGGCGTAATAGACTAAGTGACATTTTAAAATGTCTTTGACAAGTGGGTCAAGTGTAGGTATGAATCTTTGACATTTTCCCCGTACATAACACTTTTTTGTCTCGCAATAACTACGTCAGTTTTTATCCGATCAGCTCCGTATTCAGTACAGAGTAAGTACAGGTCAAAATACAGGTTATGTATTATATTGACTCGGATTACTTTTCATATGGCAGACTGACGGCCATGTTGGTTCTTGAGATTTAACTTCGTAATAACAGCTTCAGTTTTTATCCGATCAGCTTCATATTTGGTACAGAGTAAGTACAGGTAACAGTACAAG
>JAOXYB010048769.1:0-11980 GCA_028565635.1 Phoronis ovalis | reverse complement strand
CTTAGAAGTGAACATTATTTCCGAAAAATAAAACTAATTTGGAAACCTGTCACAAATGTGCTCTGTATCCGCCCCTGGATTAAGGATTTAGCTTGGCAAGAGAAAACCTGAGAGAAAGCTGGATGTATTTATTCCATTTCAATGTGACCTACTGACACCATCATCAGCAAGTACATCTGATATGATTTTTTCCATTTAAATGTTTGAACTATGAAAAATGCATAAATATAACCAATCCCATTTTGTTTTGAATGAGCAGCTATATATCACATTTACACTAAGTGAACCTCTAACACACCAGATTATATAGATATTCAATGTGTGACAATTATCATTAAATTATAACTTTTTTAATAATTTTTACAAGTAATGTAATGAAATTTATATTTCACAGGGTACGATTGTGTGCTTTATGGTGGCTGTTTATGTGGATAGCTGGAAAATGATTTTGTTGCTCCTGAGAAAATATAGCCACATTCTGAACTATTTTAAACTTAATAATAATTTGGCTTTTGTAAAGTAATATACAGATGGATTATTTGTGATGATTAGGTGATTAGTTAGGTCAGATGATAGAAACAGTAAACTTTGAACAGACTATAGCTATTCAAGTGTAATTTAGGGCACAGCTTTATTGTTAAACTCTAAAACAGTATATAATATATAGACTTAAAATCAAAAAATTAGTTTGGGTGTCACTTTTGAATATTCTGGAAAATTCTGGTGCTTGTTCCCAGGGCTTGCTCATCACGATTTTTGGTCAGAATGTAATGAAGAAATTTAAAGCAAATTAACTAACATGGAAACTGTGACTTTGAAAGAGGAAATTATTCACAGCATTATGATGAAACGAATTTACAACAAAATGCTTTTTCATAAGGGGTAAAGTTACTACTACTGCACTTAGATACTGATGTCACATTATAAGAATCAAAATACCATCAGAGCTTGTCTCAGTGATTCAAACCATTGTCTTTACAAAATCACTGGAAAGAAATGACCAGACACTCAAAGATATAAACAACAGAAAATCTAGAATTCAGCAAATAGAAAGAATGTTAGACTTACTCCTGTTCCACTTGCAGCTGACATGTTAGTAAAACTTCTTAGATAATAAAATTCACAAACAACAAATGAGAGTAATATTAAATCATATCTGGTCTACTTCTCTTCTATATCCTGTCTGGTTAAACCCATACAAGATACAACTCACAAACAAGTTTATCAGGGGTCATTTCAAAAATGACACTTAACTATGAAGGAAGTGCTTGTATTATGTTTATGAATGGGAGTACAGTGATGTCATGTGGAAAAATCTAAAATTATAGACAGCATTAGTGCAGGCTTATTTTGAATACTTTAAAGTTTAATAGAAATATTATTAAAGTTTGTAACTTGCCCACAGGTTAGAAGCAAGTTAGAAATTTTAAAACATTTAAAACTTGATACAAAAATTGTATAATGCTGGCAGTAATTAATCATCACCATAATAATAAATTCAGGGGCAATCCCAGGGTTTTAGGTTGGAGGGAGCCGATTGTAGGTTATGAACATGGGTGCAGGTGCCAAACCAGGTTGTAACTAATTTAGACTCGATCCAGAGCATGTTTTTTGCTAGTTGAGGAGGGTTTGAACAACCACTGAAACTGGAAGGAAACATTTATTACTGAGAATTCCTTACAGCCTATACTATATTCAATACTGTCAATTCCAATTTTCTTCTATAATTTTGAAAATACCTCAGGTTTAAAGGTACCAATGTTCAGAATGCAAAAAATTATTTTTATAATCCCAGATATTAGGTTGAATAGAATGTCTTAAACTTGAAAAGTACTATCTCAAACATCTATCAATTCAAAATTTTTCCAAGGAGGAAAGATGCATATCAACATTAAAGCACATCCAAGACATGGGAATTGATGTCTATCAGTATTCTTCACAGATTATTGATTTATAACAAGGCCAATGAATTAAATACATGAGTCTCAAATAAATAAATATACAAATAAATGCTAATAATATAAACTAGATGATCATGAGGCATACATTTTAGATATTAAAGAAAAGGTCCAATTTCAGGAAGAGGCTATGCATTATAAATGTTTCTGGTGGAGCTGGTATCGGTATCAGCTTACCACTACTTATTGCTGTGTAACCTTTGAAAGTGTCCCTAACATATACAAGCTAAGTATTTTGACCCAACTATACCTACTGGTGTAATGCTTATTGAGGTCTAAAAATAAATTGCTGACAAATGTTATCAATATCACACAGCTGACTATAATGATAATTCTTTTCTTTGCTTCTGTGAACATGTTTTAATACAGTAGACTCTTAAATCTTTGAACATCTTTGAATGTATTCACATTTAGGGATTTTGTTATCAGTTATTCAATTTCTGTACTTGTTACTAAGATTAATGAGCATCAAAATTCAAAAGGTAACTTTACTTTGGCATAAATGCATTTCTCATTATGAAATTACCAAATGCATGATCTATAACATTAGAAGCCCGAGGTACTTTATTTAAGCATTCATCTTTTGGCAGTATGTAATATCATCTTTAACATGCTCTTTTACTTACCTTTTCAGTGGAGTTAGACACAGTCTTTTCAATTTTGGTACTAGTTTCCCCAATACTACTACTCGAAGTAGGTCGACTGGAATTGCGTTTTGAAGGAGACGGTGATCTCTTTACAGGGTCAGAAGATGAAGTAGATGTGGATGGACTTCGTTTTAAAGCAATAAATCCTCGAAAATCATCACGAAATGAAAATGCTTTCTTTAGCATTTTTGATCTCGTTGGGGAGTCTGGCCCTATAAAATTTATTAAAACATGTTCAAGTTGTAGTAAAATAAAACTTACAATTACATGTGTATTAATTTATCATCAAATACAATTAATCAAGCATTTTAGGACTTGCAGCTAAACATGTTCATGAGTCCTACTCAGCAACTGCAAGATTCAAGATCTGTCAACAGACTGAGGTGCCACCTAGCATTGGATTAAAAATTTCATATTGGAACAATAGCCTTTTTCATCATGCAATTCTGGTTTTAAAACGTGTTATATCAGCAAACATCATAAAAATGGGAAATATGTGTACACTATGTCAGAGTGGCACTTGAGGTTTTTGAGTATAGGTATGTGTTAGTGGATTGAAGCAAATCAAAATATATGAAAGTTGTTAAAAGTATAATTGAATTTTTTTTGCAGCAAGCCAACTAATTGAACTTCTAAATGGTAGCAATCTAAAAATGTAGCCAATCCAAATTTAGACTTTTCTCTGGTCCTCATACCCTCTGCCAAATAACAATCTAAAAGTACCCTCTGGGATATAAGTCAGGAGTTCATAATGAAAAAGTTTCACTAACAGTTTCAGGCTATAGAAATCATCATTGCTCAGAATCTGCACCATAATAAGGAAAATTATTAGCCCATATGTATGCATGCATTAATAAGAAATTTTCACTTTATATGGCCACATATAAGTACATGAAACAACTATAACAGTATCTATGTTTTAATCCTCAAATATTTATTCATCTGAGCACAAGATGCAACTTACTGCATGCAACATAATCTGAAAGATCCTACTACTACAGCACTGCAAAATAACGTCCATTTCAAAATTATGATGATTTTCACACTTCACCAATGATATTCAACTACCAGCTAGCTGCATGTTCAAAACCTACTAAGGGAGCCTTAAAACGCTGCCACAAGTAAGATTTTTCTACAATGCACATGTGCGGAAGTTTCAGCAGGAGCTATGCATAAAATGTTGCATTAATTTTCCAAGTAATTACTCAGAAACATTCTTTCTGTGTCTATTTTTGGCACATTTCTGCCGATCCAATTCTGTATATAGAACAGACAATCTAATTATAGTTATAATTTGCTTTACAAATGTCATCATTAAATATGTTACACAAACTGTTGCCATAAATTGCCAAAGAGTAAAAGAAACAAAAGTAAGAATGCTGATGTTTCTAAGGAATATACAGCTTTTTCATTCATAAGAATTTTGTAACAAGAAACAGACAGATGTTAAGTTTTTTCACAACTGCAGGCTTTGGTCACCAATTACACTAGAGACACCTGGTGGCTACTAATATAACTGAAACTGAAAGTTTTTTAATTCCCAAAATGGGTGGAAATTACTTCATTCCTTTTTAGGTGGGAACCCACACAGTCATTCACTTTCAAAAATCCTTTGCATGATTCCTGTTCACAATCTACTGAGACGAATAGAATTAAACACTGTTCGATTATATAGCAGGAGACACTGATCACACCAAATCAAGGTGCTGCCAAATGGTGATACCACCAACTTACTGTATACAATATAACAGGAGACATTGTTGCATTAAATCAATGTACCACATGGCACCACCAACTTGCTGTTTATATATAAAAAGAATCCTATTGTTATTTGGTTCCTACCAGTTGTTAGTTCAATGTATTGAAACACATACTGCTGCCCTTTAGTTTTTCATCATTAAAAAATTCCATATTTTCTACATCACCAGAGCAAAATAATTATAATTTTATTACCTGTAAACAGAAATGGATGGGTCTGTAAAATAGTTACCAACTCTTCATACGGGGCAATGGTTTTAGCTTTGAACCTTTTACCACATGTATACAGTAGTATCAGCCATCTACAGCACTAGAGTTGATTTTTCTCACCAAAACTAAGTCTAGGCACCACTATCGGTGTGTAATCGTGTTCGGTATTTCTTACGTTGTCATTTACTGCTGATGTCGTACATTCCTGCTTGCGACATAGTTTTACGTTAAATGTCTTCTCAGTGGTGGCTCCTGGCATTTAACCCATGCACTAATTCCGAGCCATAATTCATGAGGCGTAATTCCTAATCTATAAGAGGACCATGCTGGCGAGAATCGCGATGTCCATTTCTAGTCTTCACAAAAATTATATACTGGTATGGGGGGATCTAAACTTACCTGTAGTGTGCAAGCCATGTATAAATTATTAATTTTTTATCAGCACACAAATAATCACTAGCCATTGATTAAGAAAACAACATTTCGAGGAGAAAACCAAGTATAACTACCCTTAAGCATTGATGAGTTGTACTGATATCTATATACATGTTTAGTTTTACCTTTAGAAACTGAATTTTGTTAGTGATTCATCAGTATATTGCACTGCGTATGCATGGGCTTTCCATCTTAGCTCAACTTAAGGCAATTATTTAAGATGCTATCAGGTATCACTAACTTTTTACAAACAATTACAGTCTATACAGACTTCTAACTGAAATTATATGCAACTTTGGTAGGTTTGTGACCAGCAGTCCGAGTCACTATATTACCTAAATTCTCTTTCACAATACCATACAAATGTACAAGAAGACAAAATTGAATGATATATTACACAGTGACTTGAAAAACATTGTCCCAGGAGGTAAACATGCACAGAAAGTTCCGAATCAAAACTTACCTTGAAAAATGATAACATAAAATGCAATGAAAATCAGTATCCAACAATTAACCACGTACAAAATGTTGACAGCAAGAAAATCACAAGATTGTTGCCAGTCATATCCTGCAGCTTGTCATATGCTTTTTAAAAAACTTTCCATGAAAAATAAATTATGTCATCCAAATCTGCTTGATATTAATAACTAGTTCTTCTGCCATTGTAGGAGTACCTGATTTAACCATTATGAAATGTACCCTCCACAAAAGAACATGAGAAGCAATTCATTATCTTACCTAACAAAATAAACAAAACAATCCTGATACATCCATTATTATTCTGCAAGATAATTTTGTGGATTTGGGACAATTATTACTGAAGTACTATTGTAAATACAGTACCGTACCCTGCAAATACGTTTAGAAAATGTTCAATTCTGACTTTTTCCTATCTTGGCAAACTCTAACAACTGGAAGCGGGTGGCACAGATTGTAACTTGGGTCATTTTAACATTTCCTGAGAATCAATACATGGAATGATTTACAGAAATCATATGATAAGTATTTTAACAACTTTTTACATACTTTGATCAAATCTATGTTGATGACAGCTAGCAACAAGAAGCTAGTGACTTGCAATATACTGTACTTGGTGACTCACAGTTATTGTAGCGAAAGACAATCAATTGTACCTTCCTTGAAACAATATTATCACAAGTAACAGTCTGTTAGCCACTAGATTAATATCATTGATTTTTGCAAAATTGCTGTACATGTCTCTTTGAGTCTGCTACTTAATTAAATAAGCAGAAATAATTATTTATACAATATATAATTTTTTGCTACTATTCAGGGCATAGTTGAATATGTTGTGTATCTAGACAGCATTTCATCTTTTCAGTAGCAGAGATAGTCAACTTTTTTATATTTAGTGACATTATTTGCTGTTCTAACCTATTGAAATAACAATTTTTTAACAACATTAATTTTAGAGAATCAAAATGCCAAACCTACCATCTATTCCTGAAGGTAAACCACACATCTAAGAAATACAGTAAATTTTCTGGATGTGAAATAAGTTTATCCTTACTCCAGTAGCCAAACATACTGCAACTTACAATAACAGATATAACCACATATAGAATTCCTGGTTTCACTAATAAATAGCTCTAATGGTTTACAGAGAACTATCAGGTAGCATTGCCTACCACACACTTTCCAAAATGTATACAAACAATATTTTACATGAGGCATGAAATTCTTGACCTTCAGATTTCTTGGTCATTATACCACAGATTTGTGATAAACTTTCAACAGAATTAATCATTGTAATAAATTATGTTTAAACAATTGAGGATACAAAAATAGGATTGTCCCATTTTTTGTTTCACAACCAGATCTTGAATATTATCATTTATTGAGTTTCTTATTCTAATCTCAGCAATAGGATAGAAAACTGTATGTACAATTTAGCCAAACATGAGCACATTAACCTCAGGATTCCATGAGGAAAGTGCCAACAACAACAACTAGTGTATAGTTGACATAATGTCTATTTAATGCATTTCCAATTTAACATGAATTTATTGATTCTTATTTATAAAATATTTCATCTTACAATTGTATTTCATGAAATCCATATCACCATGCTGAATTAATTCACACAGACACAAGCTGATAACTATTCTCATTGAGAAAAATATACATACAATCCATGACCCCAATTTCATAAATTGTCCAACTATGCTGGAGTCTGGAGAAAGTACTAGAACCTTTAAACTGGTAAGAGACATGCCAAAATCCTGATTATAATAAAATTGCAGCTAAGTTTACAGTGTCAATCGTTATGGCTAAAAACAGGAAAAACAATCCATATTCTCAGAAAAACGGGATTACTCCAGGAATTACTACAGTTGTATTTCCTGACATATTTACTTATTGCGTTAAAAGTGTCCAATAATTACTCTAGCAGTGCGGCTCCAAAAACAACTAGATCATATTATTATTATTATTATTTTACTTGTATGCGCAAAATAGGGACACACATTTAAAATTCAAAATTGTGGTCCATCTCAGTGCCACAATTCCAGTAGTATACAGCCCGTACTATCTGTTTACTGTAATTTGTCAACAACTTGATATCAAATATACCTGGGACTGTAACCTTAGTTATAATAGTCCCAGAAATATACCACATCTCAAAGCCTGAAGTACCTAAATCCCGGACCTGAATTTAATGGTGTGATATAAAAGTGACCATTATTGATGAAAATGGATTGTTATAACTGAAAACAGATATTCATAACTATGCTTTTTGCCCAAGGTACTGAAACAATATTTTAGCATACATAAAATACAGAGAGGATAGACTGCAAATACAACTTGAAGATTGAAAGAATTCAAGTAAATATATTAAACTGACCCAGTCTTTGAGTAAAAAAGCCAAGGCTAATTATTTATAACTATAGAAATCTAAATCGTGGATCCTATTGCATTGCAAGACTGCTGAATTGCAGTCACGACATCAACATCGATCAAGTATGCTATGTAAGTCGCGATGTACAAGACAAAACCAGGAAATCACAGCCCATCATTCAGAGCACCTTAACATTTTATTACGTCCATTATGACTTATGTGTGATGGAATTTCCATATTTTCTTATAGAACTTACCCTGTTTTTGATTTTTAGACATCCCAGAATACGGTTTTGGAACAACTTTAAGCAATACATTTAATATTTTGTCGACTGTGCTCGTGACTATAACATCAAAAGAGAGGAAAGTGTTCACAACATTGGCAATTATTGACTCAAAGTTTACATGCCCTCTCCACTGACTCAAAACGAGTGCGTGTTCAAAGTAACATTAGGGAATGTCAGTCGCGAAAAATTAAATCTGCAGTAAAAGAGTATCGTTATTGAGTAAAACATATAAGTTTAGTTAAGGATACTTAATTTATGTGTGACCTAATTAATTATGTATAAATATTGGAAAATCATTTTAATTTCAATCTTAATATTAAAAAAATAAATATTTAGAGAAATGGTATTCCCCCTAATGTTTAGCAATATATTTCCTTTTAACTTTGTTGTCAAATTTCCGAGAAAAATGAGCGTAAAGTTTCCTGGCAAATCCTACGCTACTCGTTTTCGATTGTGAACTACATAAAAATTACAATAAATATAAATATCTAAGAAAAATCAACATATTGATTGGATTGTTACAGAATTTTGGTAAGCAGGGGTGTGGCTCAATGTATAATATATGACATCAGAATTTTGTAATAAAACTAGAGAATTACGTAGCTTTCTGAATTCGATCAGTAAATTATACTGAATATTTCTTTGACGAAAAATACCAAAAATATATTCGTTTAAGAACTACAGTTATATTGTTCTAAAATCTGAGATCTGTGTTTTAGACAAAATCCGATAAACATCTAATCAATTCCAAGATGGCGCTGAAGCAAGCTGTAAACCTTAGTGAGTATCAAAAACTAAGTATTTACGAATGTTTGTGTTTGATTTTCTTTCATTTACGAAAAACATCGGGAACTTTTGATAATAAGAGATGGTTTCAGCTCTGTATATATTTCCCCGATGTACTCGGACATCATTTTTAAGCGCGCGATTTCTGGAGGGCGTCAAATATTGAAATAGGCTTGGTTGGCTTTTAGTTTTACCGAGTTTTAGTTGCTCATCATCATCAGACACTAAACAATAGCAAGTTAGAAATACTTGCCACTAAGGAGTATATACGTACAAGTGCTAGAATTTATATAATAAATATCAGTTACTGATATCTAATGATTTTTGGTCTAACTAATGTCTGGTAATGACTAACGAGTCTTAAATCTTTACTCCCCTTTACTCTTTAGTCAAACTAAACTAAAAAACTAAAATCTTGGCTATTTTTTTTTGCACTTCCCAGTATAAAACGAGTGGGGAAATACTGTCATCTAAAGTGTTTATACCTATGTGAATTCCTATGAACTAGTTATACAGAGGTATATTTCCGGCTTGTAATGCATGGGTACTCGGTGCTCAAAGCTGTATGTTTGTAGCCATAGTGCTTGTCAAGCAATAATGTTTTAGCCATGAGTGCCTACAGTATATTCTTAGCCATCAAGTGCTTACTGATGGGTATGTTATTAGCCATAGCTTGCTTAGCACATGTTAGGGTTCTGAGATCTGGGCCTTGCACTCCTATCGAAATTAGCCACTTGTCCACCTGGTAGTGTAAATCATTGAATAAAACATTTAAATTCATAAGAATCATTTGGTGCAATATATAGGGTGACACATAGTAGTGTGTTTTTTTTTTATCCACCTATATTTTTAGTTGTGAAATAAATTGTGGCTTTGTAAAATGTTTGGTTTGTTTATTTATTTTCTAGTTTATGTGTTCAACAGGTGACCAATGCAAATACTGTAATGTTGTTTCATCATATAATCTCTCTCTGAATATAAATTAGAATTTACAGACCTGTAGGTTAAATGTGCCTATAATATGCCATTGACGATTGATAGGAGAAGCGAAATCTTAATCTTTGGCACATATCTTTACATGTATACCTGAAAAAGACAATCCCAGAAAGGTAATAGCTGCTAAGGCTGAGGAAAATAGTATGATTATGTGACATACCAAATCCAAATTTTGTGAACCATGATCTGCATTGGGAGGGTGTCTGTTTATTTCAGACCTCCTATATTCTAGAAATACAATTACTGAAATTAGAGAATACATAAAATAAACCAAACATACTGTGCCACAAAAATCATTTAGATCCGTAAATGTTGAAACTGTTTAATAGGCCCAGCTACATAGAATTCCCTGAACAGTGATTGTTGTTTAGTAGGACTCCCACCATTGCAATATTGTCAAGAATATTCTACACAACCTGTTTCAATAACACAGATGGCCTTGGTTGAAAAAAGTTCTTAAAAATAAATGAGTTTGAATTTCTATTCAATTTGTATAGGAATTTACTGAAGTTTTCCATCAGTTAGCCCAGGGCCATCTTTCGGAAAATGGCTCACTTTTACAGTTACTTTTCAATGATGATTCTTTTGAAAGATGGCGAGCTTTGCGAAAATTATGTTGTCAATATACAGAATCAGTTTTATGTTGTGTAGCAAGAGTGTATAATACCATGTATAAATAAAAAAATAAACAAAACAAATCATAGTATTTTCAATACGTGGTAATTCTTTTACCGGGTATTGTTCACGCACACTGTTTTCTTGTGCTCTGAAGAAGGCTAGAACACTGACAATTAAACTTAATAAAACCAACCACAAAAATTAACTTTAATTTATTATGAATATTTTGTTATTATGAAACATCTCCCAAAGGGCATTCTTTGAAAAGTTTTCCATGGATGAACATACAGAAAACTCCAGTAAGCAAGGGACTTGTTGAGTTTTATTTGGAACTCATTGTTTTAGGCAAGTGAATTCTAGGACTCGTGACCGTACCAGGTTTCTAAATTAATCGCTGGCTGAATGTTATCTCTGAGTAGCATGAATATTCCCAGCTAGATTACTGGTCTGTTTATTGATTGGTTTGAGCATAAATGCATGTTACAAATTTTAATATTCTGACAGAAAAAATCAATAAGTTACTTATTATGATAGTGCAGCATTAGAAAGTATCAATAAAATATTATAAACTATTAACTTAATTCCACAGTTTATAATTGTAGTTATTTTCGTAAAATGGTCCATACAGTAGACATATATAAAGCAGCTTTGTTTCATTTTCGTTAGCTTGCAAATGGCAGGTGAATAATTCATGACAATCACTTGATTAATTATTCTCATGTATAGTGTGCTAAGAGAATGGCCATGAAATGTCCTGCAAATTGGTTTCCCTCCAATGCTTTGCAAAAGGTCCTCAGAGAAAAAACCACATCCTTTTAAAATTGAAAAAGAATCTCCTGTCTAAGAATCTCTTCTGTACACTCCTGAGGTCCTACTTAATTCTTAAAAACTGTATACAAATTCTTATTTGCCTGTTGGTACTTCTATCCTGCATTTCTAGACAGTCTCTGTTTACCAATCAGTGAAAATCACATCAACAAACTTGCTTCAGCTACATATCAAGACAGAGGATATTGAACTTTGAAAATACGTTTACAGAACTGGCAGTGAATAATACATTTGTGCTAAAGTGAAATTTATGTTGCTGTTTTTGCAGAGATTATGAACGATGTGATTGGGGCGACAAGGAAGAAGGAAGAATGGAAAGTGTTAATTGTAGATCAGCTCAGTATGAGAACGTTATCAGCGTGTTGTAAAATGCATGAAATCATGTCACATGGAATTACATGTAAGTAGTCCATTTTTTTCTTTGGTCTGTTCCATTAACTGACCAATAATTTAAAGTTATTCTTAACTTCATCCTACTCCTTGTAATTGAATTTTGTTAGTTTCAACAAAGACTAAATAATGAATCTTACCAACGCACATACATCAAAAAAAATTATATCACTATTAGCTCTGTCTTTTGCATGCAGTAAAAGAGAAATAT
>JAOXYB010048758.1:0-11981 GCA_028565635.1 Phoronis ovalis | reverse complement strand
AGATATTTGAAGATGGAAGCGAATTAAAGCATGCCAGTGTGGACGAAAAATGAAGCGCTTTATTATAGAGCGCTTTATTATGAAGCGCTCCAAGTGTAAGTGTGAATGGAGCTACAGTATTTGTTATGTGAAAGTTGTTACATTTATCAGATTTAACTGAACCTTGTGTACTTTTCACAGCTATCATTCATTTTTGTTATTTAGTATTGCAATTTATGGCTTCAAATATAATATATATTTCCCATGAGGGTGGTTCAATTGCACTTTTTAATAATCATTGACAGATAACTTAAAATTAACAGATGATTGTATCACATGAAAAGCAACTTTAAATTGTAGTATTTGTGCTCTGACACTAACTATGAGCAAAACATGTGAAACCATTGTCTACAAGACATTTAGCTGAGTAAAAATAGAATTAAAAAATACAGGTACTTGAATAATTAATCTTTTTTGAAGTAATGTCTGAAACAGCTTGTTTTTTGTTTCAGTAACAGTGAAGTGAATTTTCGGCTAAACAGTTTTGAAGAAAAAAAGGGTGGTGGAAATATTTGGTATCTAAAGTCCATAAAGAAGAAAATAATTTGGTAAGTACAATTTGGTTTTCAAAATACTTTGTAGGAGGTCCTTTTTTTTAGGTCAAAGTTGGCCCAGCTCTCTTTTGCTACTTTCCTTATCAAATAGTTTGACTTCTTCATTCTCAATTTAACTGGCTATTGACAGATGTTCCACTGACATAACCAGCCAGTGACACTGAGATTGCAAAATATTAATTATTCATTGTTATAAAATGCAAAAAGTAGTGCAACTGTTTAATCAATGTCTTATATTTTGTTTATCTTTCCCACACTATTACATTTAATTAAAGATCTACACACATCAGAGAGAGATGAACATTTACATCAGAATGGCTCTGAAATTACATATATGGAGTTGTTCTGAAAATTTCTTTTTCTTCACACTTAAACTTTGGATGCAGTCTTTATCAAATTAAAAAAAAAAAATTATAGTACAGTTTGTAATTTGTTTTTGATATACGGTATATGTCTATTGTGACATTTGCAACCTAGTAGATGATTTTATGAGGTGTAATGTTACTCTTTCCATTTTCGTCTTGGCAAAATTTATCAATGTTTTAAAAAAACTTCACTGAGAAAAATAACAGGATTCATGAGAAATGCTTTGCAAATTTTTCTCTTTTGGCTATATCTTTGACATCGATGTGGCACCAAGTGAGAAAGAGAATGCAATCTGATTGGCTAACACATTTTGGACATCAATAGAACACTGACTGATATGTGAGCTAGTAAAAGTAGTTCACTACTGTGTAGCGGGACATCAGTGTGCGCAAACAATCGGAAAATGCAGTTACATCCAGTCTGAATGCTAATGATGATCATGGTTAATTTATGTTTGTCAATCTATGGTAAAAGTGGATTAATGATGTTGATGCTGAATATTAAAATGCAGTCTCTTTTTGAATAAATAGTTAATTTCTTTAAAAGGAGAGACATCCTATTATGTTATCTGCACTCTAAGGAAATTAATCTTCTTATTTTCGTATCTCTTTACAAAAGTGTTAATGTTACCCCTGAGTCCTGTACTACGATTTGATGAAGAAACCCTTGAGCATATGAAAGACTTTCCTAAATTTTCTGCAATATAGACTTAAAATGTATCGTGTGCTCACCTGGGGGGGGATAATCTGTGTATATTACCTACTGGGGACGTGCAGCACAGAATGATCCTAATTTCATCCTTCCCAGTATAAATATGGTCAGGTCACAATTTCCTCTTTTCTGGTACAAGTATGGGTATTTTTTTCATGTTTTGGATATAAATTTGAGTTATTATTTAGTGGCAGAAAACCAAATGGGAGAACTAACCTTAGATCCTAATTCTAAATTTGATCAATTGTCCTCAATAAATAGGCAATACACATCAAATCTATCTACTTCGGGTATATTGGGTATGGTATTTTGTGGCTTTGGTATAAGTATAGGTCCTATTTTTTAGTGTTACAAGGTCAGGATTTTACGATCAGACCAAAATCATAACCAATTACTCCACCAGATGCTTACATGCTCCTCCTCTATTAGTGAAAATAGAAACATATGGTACAATTGGATGTTTTGGGCCCTTTATTAGCCCGACTAAAGCCTGAAAACCATTATACTTGAACACACAACGAATTATAAGTTACACAGTTAAAAAAATTTAATTTATCAATACTTTAGACAATTTGGGTAGAAATATGTCAGTTTGAAAAACATATACTAATATAACAACAAAATTATTATCCAAGTTGAGCCTATGAGTCTAACATAACAGTTGAGCCTATAGTCTAACATAACAGCTATAGCAAAATGTGCTACTACTACTACTACTGTACTTGCATCACAGTAAAATAGGAGGAGTACCAGTTGACCAGTCTCTGCATCATCAGCTCTTATAAATATTCATGCAGTCTCATTAAATGTTCAAATTTAATTTAATTTTATTGACACAGAAAATTAAATTTACATATAAAGCACATTTTAAAAATTGATAAGCAAGAGAATCATTTCTCTTGTCCGCATCACTGTTAAAAATTTCCAGATGACGTAAGCAACTCTGATTAAGCTTAATAAGTTTCTTTTTTATAATCACATTCTGTAAATTTTGAGTTGTAAAATAAAGACTTCTAGCTCTATCATTGACATTTACTAGGCACTGACCTTGTTGCAGAATTGCACTTTTCATATCTAGGGGTGGCTCCAGGATTTAAGGTTAGGGGGTTTGATTCCAAAAATATTGTTTCTCAACAAGGAAGAAAACAAAAAAAGCAAAAATTATTTTTCCGAAAGAACAGGGCCCGAGAGGGTTTGATTGAACCCCCTGATATCAATAAATTTTTCAGAATTTTGATATGAATTCACATTTTATTTAAGTAAGATGAAATGTGTTGATGGTGTCCTTTAACTGTAGTAGCTCAGATGTTTGTAAAATAAAGAATAGTACTTTTCACAATAGATTCTCTTTTCCAAGGAATCACATAAAATGGTCTGAGCCTCACTGATGTACAGGAAATAGCCTTCCTGTTTATATATCTAAATTCTGTACAAATTAACTAACTCTCTGGATTCTACTAGTATAGTAATAATATCATGTTGAACATTACTGATGGGTATTTTTCATGCTATTTTAGCTGCATTTGGTATGAACATTTCTCCCCACAAATTTATATGTTTTAAGACAAACTCCTTTATCTTAACCTAGTGATATGACCTTATTAGAGATAAGTCTATGCAAATATTGGATTCTAGGGTCATTTTAGGTCAAATAGCAAAGCAGAGAGAACAGCCTGTCTGGATTTATAGAGGCAGAGGTTGCTATTCAGTCTATTACTATATTGATTTGTTTTGATAGTATGTGATTATGTAATCAACTAGACAAGGTGATTTATTAGTGCACTGTGTCGAAATTGATATCTTTAGATCAACACTGGATAAAAGTTGACACCTTTATGAGATTTTAAAGAGGCAATTTTTGATAAGCTTTTGCTGTTGTTGGAAGAATTATTAGCAGGTTGGGCAAATATAGGCAATTTCAGGGTAAGGCTGTTGTTTTCCCTTTAATAACAAATTGTCCAGCATAGATTAATTTTAAAAGAAATAAAGTTTCTGGTACTGCAATTACAATTTATTTTGATTAGGTTGAAACATTTAATAGGATTTACTATCCTTACTCAGTCCATAATGTTGATTAGTACAGGTCCTAACAGCCTTCTTGAATGAAGAACTATGAACACTGTTTTACTATGTATACTATGGCTAGAAAAAATTGTCTGTGTCCTGTTTCAAAAATAGCAACATCAGTAGTCACTTTGTCTGGAAACCTACATAAAATAGAGCAATGTGAAATATCTATTGGATGCTAGAATTAGAACTAGGGACATGTTGCTCCATGCATGACTGAGAAAAGTTTGTTGAATCCACTTTCTAGTTAATATAAAATCTTATGTAAACAATATAGATATGAAACAAGAAAATATGATTATTTCTTTTAAGTAAAAATGGGTTACTATTTACCCAAACAATTTTCTATTTGATAAAGTTGTTTACTCATGGCTTTTTAAGTATGGTGATTATCATTGAGTTCAGGTCATATTTGTAAGAAGCAGCTGATACCAGGCAAATAATTAAGTGCTGGTTTGGGCTTAGAGTAAAAAGTTGCTGATTACTGTGTCTTAATTTTGACTAGATGGCACATGTGCTCAACATGAGAGTGTGCATGTTAGTTTGGGCGTTATTAGTATCCTGATTAAGTTCACAATTTGTAATATTAACATTAATATGCATGTGCTTTGTCATAGCAGACAGTATACTGGCTTGGAACAATTAACATTGTAGGGGATTGGTGTATCACTTCGTTTTGACTACTTGGTACATTGTACTCAACATGAGAGTGTGTATGTTAGTTTGGGCGTTGTTAGTATTCTGGTCAGGTTCACTATTTCTAATATTAATATTATTATGCATGCGCTTTGTCACAGCTGACAGTATTATAATATATCGGTATCCACAGCCTCTTTCGTTACCATTCATTAATACATCAAAACCATGTATTGCAATGAAAACTTAACTTTACATGTTTTGTGAAGACTATCCAGAGTTATGGCCCCACCTGGTGTATGAATACAATATTTGGGCAAGGATCTATAAAGTACAGCAGATATGTTTAATTTAATGGCAGTTACCACAGTTTATATAATATTGTGATCAGATTACTTTTCAACCAGGTTTATACTCCAGGGTCTGACAAGGGTCACTAATGTCTGGCTGAGACCCAAGTACCAGTTCCTTCCTAAGGTTCAGTGCTTATGAACTTCTGCCTACTGCTAACTGTAAAACAACAAAATATTTCACTGTCAGTATATTTGTTTTAAGAAGAGGTTTTTTCAGAGACTTGCTAACGATCAGCCAGAGAATAAAATCCAGTAAATATTGTAAGTGAAGTAACTTCAACTGCCAGGAGTATCAGTATTGTTGCCAGTAATCTGATATTGATGCAAATAATTCTACTCCTTGACTGGTGGAATCCAGTGTAGGAAAGTGACCAGCCTGTATGTCACTTGTCATAATAAGGTATTCGGTTATAACTTTAGGACCCTTTCAGTCACTATATACCAAATTTCAAACCAAAAGTATTGACAGCTTGTGAGTATGCCAAGTTTAGACCCAATTTGTTGTTGTTTTTTTTAAGCATGTTATGTCCAAGTTTCCTATTAAGTCATTCAGTAGATAAATATATATACTATCACATTGAATTTTTTATATGGGCAACAGTTACAGAGTATAAATACTTTAAAAATAATTTTTAGACTGTAAGTTTATAAGATATATGGTCTGTGTATACCAATGACATAATTACTTTTGTAATTGATCATCATACAAAATGTATACCAAGTGCTTTACTGATTTTGTCTGGTGTAAATGCAGTAATTTCCAGTCTTGGTGGTATAATACTGCATTGCAGACAGAATATCCCATAGAAAACTGATTTTCTAATTTTGCTGCAGAATTGTTCGAAATGGCTTTTATAAACAAAAATAAATAGTTGAATCAAGATCAGACTCAACACAACGTGAGGGCCATTCTAAGATGGCACTACAAGTCCTTCTGGAAAGCTTGGACAAGTGAGTTAATTCGAAAACACTCGAACATGTCCGAAGTTTCCAGAAGTGGGTAGCGCCATATTGGCATTACCTCAGTAAATAGGTGATGGGTTCGATGTGTAATATGAACTTCAGTAATTCAGGGCTAAAAAGCAGCGTACTATTTTGGTATAAAAGTTGATATAATTTGGATAGTTCAACTAATACAACATCAAAGATAATTGTATTGCAAATTTTTAGGTGTGCAAACACAGATTTAATTTCAGACGTATCCTATTTTTGTACTTCTGATCTATCTTTAACTACTAAAATACATGTCTATTTTAGAACTTTGCAAAACAAGAACAAATACTGTTGGTTTTTTTTGGTTACACTTATTAATTTGTTATTTCATAAACTGATTTCTTGATTTGGATATATTTCATCCAGTTTCACTTCCATAATTAGTAGGTTTTCTACTTTGCTACTGCAGTAAGATCTGTATCACTATGTTATGTCGCAGGTGTTGAATCTCATATACTAAGAAAAAAACAGGTATAGTCTATTTTTGAAAACGACAAACTATAACCATTCTATGTTTGTGACATTTGGAATTTTCTAATGATAGTTTTTTGTTAAAAAACATATTTTCAATATCCTGCAGTAAAAGTGCACCTGTATTGAATGCAACAGTTCAACAACTATGTTTAGTTCATTTAGATTCGTACTGTTTCGATGAACAGCTTAATTAGCAATATGAATGATGATGTAACTAAGGCTAAGTTTTTGTCTCTCATGAATTATCATAGGCCCATGAAAACAAAACTATAGGCCTCTATGTTTGTATTGTGCACACCTAGGGAAAGATGTGATGTCTTGGACATGTAGAACGAACCATTTCCATAATACAAAGATAGCATGTATAAAACCATTGCAAAAGTTTCATAAAATAATAACAAAAAATAATATGCACATTATTTAAAGAAAGGGCTGTATACTCCATAAGCAGCCTGACATCATCGGCCAAGATTCATCCGTGTATGAAGACACTGTCAAATTTCTTGGGCGGACATTCAACATGAAGTATTGCAAAAAAGCATTTTCAACAAAAAAGCAGTCATTAGAAAATTCAAAGTTTCACCAATTTTGAATGGTTGATCTGGTGTTTTTCTCTTTTAGTACTACCAAAATAAACTAAGTATGTTTTTCCTCTGTATTCGGGAGGTCCAACAGCTGTGACATAACATAGTGAAATATACTTTAGAAAGCAAACATCAAATAAAGAAAGCAAACTCAAAGTATGGCAAAAGGACTGTTCGAAGACATTATTCATTTCCATAATAATCTCGTATTGTTTTTGTATGCAATTTGATTATTGCATGTTTTAAGATAAAAGTAAAAATAATGTATTTCTCTTGGGAGATATTAAAAGTAACAAGTATTGTGGAACTGTAGATTGGTATGAAATTATCATAATGACTGCACAAACATTGTGTTTTAAATAACCACAGTGACTAAATCAGAGCTTTTGATATTTTGTGGTTATAATGCCCTGATCATAACACATCTGTCTTTTTTGACAAGGGTTATGTATTTATTTTGCTAATAAAAAACCAGAACATACAGATTCAAGTGGTGGCATTTTTCTTGTTGTGGATCCTTGAATTTTAGTATCTGTTGTCTACAATAATGAACATTTCTCCTGCTTTGTACATGACAGTATAAATTTGTTTCTCTTTATTGCTGGAATTTGGAGGCCCAACTTTGCACGACATTTTTAGGTTTGGAAAAATCGTCAACCATAGATGTACTAACTTAAATCATATTTTATTGTTTTTCTTCTTGAAAAGGTTAGTTTATGTAATTATGAAGACCTTAGTTATACAACAGGCTACGGTGCTGTTATTTTTCCGCGTTCAGATCAAAGTGAACTGAACTTTCTGCAAAGTAGATGGCACTCCTCTGTCCTCGGTCAGTAGAAAATTTGTGCACCTTATTTTTAGTTTAGGGAATTATTGTGTGATTGATATATAGTGGCTTGTATGTTTTATTTAGAAAGGTGACCGTTTGTTGGATACCTGTGATGTCTGTTACTGTTTACTGAAAATCTAGTTAGGACATTTTCTTAAAAATAATGAAGTAATTTTCACTATAACAAGATCAGGCCTACCTAACCAGCGTAGACTCAGGCCTACTTAACCAGCGTAGACTCCGGCCTACCTAACCAGCATAGACTAGATGCGTCAATACGCACTCGCTTACCTGTTTCCTACACTCGAACCCGTTTTCCGGTGACTTGAACAGCAGGTCCGAGTCTCCAGAAATCTGTTCAAGTCCTGGCAACTTGTGCGAGTCTACGGAAAACGACGGTTCGAGTAGCAGGAATTTGTTGCGAAACCTGGAAAAGGGTTTGAGTGCTAGGAAACAGATGCGCCAGTGCGGATTGACAGTTCGAATCTACGCTGGTTAGGTAGGCCTGAAGATATTGACATGTAGAAAGTTACTGAATGTGCAACTGCGAAATACCTGTAATACTGTAATTCTGTGCAGGGTGAAGGAACGTGGATGTACAAAGCCTGTCTACTGGCTAAAGAAGGATTAATCATGTAAGGTTAATGTAATTGCTCTTACAGCAATAGTGTCAATAAATTAATCGTTATTAGCAATTAAATTAGACATGTATTGAAATGACTTTTATGACCTACAACCATAAAACCATCATATATTTAAATAAGAATAGATATAAATTACAAATTTAAAAAAATTATAATGATTCAGGTACTTGAGCGTAAATACAGTTTGACCAAAAAAAACAAATCACTAACATAACGCAAACTTTATTTAGACTAAGCCCAGCTTAGGATGTGCTATGATGAAGATTCATGTTGTAATCAGCTGATTTTGATAGTTTGAAGTGGACATTTTTTTCGATGTAGAGGGTCTGATGATGTTGGCTGTTTCAGGCTTATCTGGATTAAGTCAGTTTCATAACAGATAATGTATGTAAATAGAAATAAGGTGAAGTGTTTATATGATGGCTGTTAGAGTGGAGATTGTCTTAAATCTTATATAATATGTAAAAAATGAAGAAGATTATATGAATTTAAACTGTTAGACCTTTAGACTCACTGTTTATTTTCTAAGAAGCCTGATAAGATTGCAGGAATATTATAGTTTTGTATCTATAACACAAAACACATTCACCATAATAGTGGGGATTACATTTTGATGTGCAAAGATGCACTTTTTCTGGAAAAATGTGAACATTTGTTATAGGAATCAGACAAATTTTTCTCCAAGTCTAAATAGGTTCTTAAACTTTGATGTGAAAAGTCTCTTTTATTTAGATGTGATTTATCTAGTGAGAGTACTTTTTATTGATCTCTAATATTTGTAAGAACTCAGTAACAGGCGTATATGGAAGTACAAAAGCATTAGAACAACATGCCAGAGCATGTTTTCATTTCTACTTTGATTTTCTGTAAAGATTAATTACTGAAACAAAAAATTATTATAGCTACAGAAATTGCATTTTATAAGAATCACATTATTGTATTTAAAAAGAAGCACATTTATTGTGAGAAAGAGCAACCCCTCAAGTTAACCTGCTGCAATATAAGCATTAGAATTTCCCTTAATATATGTAATAAGGTGAAACAGTTTGAATGCATGTTGATGTAATATGCATGCTTTCCCTTGTTTACACAACAATGTTCAAAGAGTTTTGACAATTCAGAAAATTTGGAGCTGTGCCACCAGATGACACTTTCAGTTGATTAAAAGGAGCAATTGTTTGCAAGAGGTTTGTTTGATAATAGGTATCAGTGTACTGCATATCCTAGGATTGTAAAAATTGTGAACTATCAAGTCATCCTCTGCAACATACATATTGAAGAGTGTTCAAACAGTATCCACATGTTATGGGGCCAGTTCTATCTTTTCATAAAGTGGAACAGACAATGTCAGTTTCATTACTAGGCAGTGGAGACCACTTTCTTGTACAGCCCTGTGCTGTGAATATTATGCATTTATTATATGACCTTTACAGTTGTGTAAAGCACTCAGCTACTTGGCTTTCAGTTTTTATCTTGTTTTTATGAGATTGACCTTTACAGAAAGACCCTCCATATATATTTATGTTCCCTTGTGCAAAAAAAATAGATGTTACAGACCTCAAGCATGTAAAATTATATCAGGAGTGAATTATGTAAAATTGCATGACCATATCCTAGAGTATATACTGAATCCATACATCTGCAGGCAGTATATAGCTATATGTTTATAGGTTCCACCAGCCACTTCAGGAACATAAATAGTATTGCAGTAAGAAGAGCCAGGAGTAAAAGTAGACTACTTTCTGGTATTGTGGTAGGACTGGAGAAAGGTGAAAGCCAGGTCAGTCTGATAGTGTTAAGCACAGCTGCCTAAGCAAAATGCAAGAAAACATAATCCCCTTGGCATTTGGACTGTTGCAAGACTGTAAATCCAGGTTTTGTTTCTAATTATCTATTTGTTGTATAGAGTACAAAAACAGATTTGCCAGGAACTTGTGTTGTTTTGTACATATATGTTACATACAGTAAAAATGCCTTTTGGTTCCTGAATTTAGGTGTTGGTAAATGGGTATTCGCTATGGGCGCCAGCTGTTTTTTTCCAAATCAGTTCAACATATGCATCTTATTTTTTGGAACTTTTCAAACAGTACTGTTATTAGGTTTGTGGCTTAGGAATTAATTCAGATATTGAAGCCGTGTCAGTCACTGCATGTTGATAATACTTGGTATAGTCCAATCATTTTTGGTTATATTTCTCTTATTACTTGAATTTCTACTTCTTCTAGTCTGACCTAGGCTGAAACCTGCCCAACAGTTTCCTGCTAGCCTCTTTCAGCTTTTGAATCACATCAGAGGATGATGATTACTTTTTTAGATACGATTTTTACCCCCAGAAGGATCTGAAACAGTTGTAGAGAAGATATCTCATGATTTTACCTTGCCTGTGTTTTTTATTACATACGTTTGAACTGGGCGTACATGTATAAAACAAAAGTAATTTTGTTAATCTCAAGTTCGGACAACTTGGCCGATTTTATAAAGCACCACGCTTCCTTGTGCAAATCACTGTATTTTGTTGATTGTACTATCCAGGTTGTTTGTTTTTTTCAAGTTGTCTAGTTGAAGTGTTAAATGCATAATTTAGGCAAATATTTTGTGAATGGGCAGGGTCTTATTAATGTTTGCTTATTCAATTTAAAAAAATGTGAACGAGTATAGTACAATAAAAAAATTAAGCAAGTTGGGAAAAGGCTGAGTCTTATTAATAACTCCAGGGATTTGTTGGATAAATATTGATGTGCGATTGTAAAATGGTCCAATTTGCAAAATTAAAACGTTGAGCCTATGAATAAAAAGAAATAACCAGTGGATTCTGAACTAACAGAGAGAGGTAAAGAATATATTTTCTGTTCAGGCAAAGAAAAAAATGTTATTCACATCTTACTATATGGATAGAACAACAGCTAATCAACTCCCATGGTATGAATTGAAAGATTCTTAAAGTGGCTCTATTCATCTAACAATTGCTTAGTCAGTCATCAAGTAGACACAATATCCATGCTTTACAGAATGCAGATGCTTGATTCTAACATATGAAGAATATATTAAAGCTCTAATTATTTCCTTGATATGCCAACATAGTTGAAATGCAATGTATTTTGTATAAATAGAAGATGCTCTGGTATATGCTGCTATGCTAAAAAAAGTTTGTATTGGATAAACCAGGTGTTGAATAAAAAATTTAAAGATTTTCAAGAAATAAACAGTTTAGTTTCTGGTCAATTTGTTTAAAGCTGTGTTTTAGGAAAAAAAGGTATTTCTTCCTGGCCCTTATGAAGTAATTTTGCTGTCAGGGACATTGAACTACCAATCCATCAAACAGTAAATAAGTATTTTTATCACATGATATTTCAGGATACCAAGGTCACTAAACTTACTTCAGGGGATCTTTAACTTCATAAACATGATTACTGCATTTAAGGTGAAATCTTGAACTTTTCATTCAGGGTGCACTCTGTGTTTTGTGCTTAATAGATGTGATGTGGGAAGGTTAAAATCTGGTTAGTAGTCTTTAACAAAAGTTGATAAGGGAAAACAAATCCCCAACTATATACCAAATAAAAAATTTATTTCTTAGTTCCGTATCTTTGTTGCAATGTATCTTTAAAACTATAGGCTAAAAGTATTATAATGTATACATTCTCTTTATAGTCATTTTTTTTCTTTCAATCCGACTACATTTTGGTCCAATGTGTTGCCATGGTAACGAAATTTCTGCCATTTACCGCAAA